>JBCEWC010002707.1:0-33124 GCA_038996855.1 Solanum aculeatissimum
TAGCTCCTTGAAGTTGGTCAAACAAATCATCAATTCTAGGCAACAGTTACCTATTCTTAACGATCACCTTGTTCAATATTCGAAAATCAATACACATTAAGAGAGTCTCATCCTTCTTTCTCACAAACAACACGGGAGCACCCCAAGGTGAGATACATGGCCTAATGCACCCTTTTTCTAGCAAATCTTTCAATTCTTTCAACTCCATCGGGGCCATACGATAAGGAGGAATAGAAATAGGTTAAGAATTTGGAAGGAGATCAATTCCAAAATCTATTTCTCTATCGGGAGGAATACCGGGCAAGTCCTCAGAAAACATATCGGGAAACTCACTAACTACAAAAACTGATTCAAGCTTAGGTGACTTATCCTCCACATATCTAACCCGCATAATATGATAAATGCACCCCTTACAAATCATCTTCTGGGCTTTGAGGTAGGAAATAAACCTACCCTTAACCAGGAAATCATTACCCTTCCATTCCAACACTGGATCATTAGGAACTTGAAATTTAACTTTTCTAGTTCTACAATCAACCGAGGCATACGATGCATTGAACCAATCCATTCCAAGGATAACATCAAAATCATACATCTTAAGTTCTACAAGGTCACCGGGGAATACTTTATGCAACACGGAAATAGGACAACCACAATATACCTTCTATGCAACAATAGACTCCTTTGAAGCTCCTTGAGTTAGCTTTCCAACATACTTAGTTTCACTTGATTTCGATTTCTGATGAGGAAGTTATGTCCATTTTCGTAAAGGCCGTCTGTATAGGAACTTTTGTTGAGTTTTTGGCTAAGACATGCTACAAAGAGACCCTATACGGGTCCTGAAGCCTTGTACGGTCCATGTGGGGGTCTTGTGGTCCTCAAAACGAGCCGTGGTGCAGTGTTTTGTGAAGGTCTCATCCTAAGGAATAGTTCTAAGTATAAGGTTAATGTTGTGGAACTCACGTCAACTTGATGGAAGACCTCATGGCCCGTGTGACACTTGATGATCCGTGTAGTCTTCTGTGGGAGCCGGACTTAGCTGGATATTTGGCCAAGTGCAAGACCACAGACCAGTACATGGTCCGTTAACCATTGTAGGAGTCGTATGGCTCCTTTAAAGGCCACCTGGGCACTTTTTTTAATTCCATTTCATTAATAGTTTGATTGTAATTTTGGTGATTTTTTAAGTTCGTTTTAGACTTCCTAAGCCCTCCTAAAAGTCTAAACTGACCTATACTCCTCCATTCTCAATCAATTTATTACATTTTGAATATTCAAACACACTCTCCTAAAAGCTCCTCTCAAGTGAGGCTAGAAAATTCAACTTGGGAATTCAAAAGGGCATTCTTCTTCAATCATTTTCTTCCTAAAACTTTTAGTTACCCAAGGTACGTGGGGTTGATTCATGTTCTCCTTTCAACCATGAAGTCCCCAATTTCTACATTTCTCAACTTCTATGAAATTCAAGCTACTTTGAATATGGATCTTTAAAATTAGTGTTGATTTGATTAAATTGAAGTAGTGGCTGTATTTATTTGATGATTTTAAGGTGATTTAAGCTCAATTATTATGAATTAGATTCAGATTTTGAAGGTACAATTATGCATGTCCCTTCAAGCTTTAAATCTATGCATGGGTGATGTCAATTGAGTTTTAATTGTTGATTTAATTATGGATTTCATATTGATTCTTCTTATTATGAGTTTTAACTTATTAATTCTAATTACCTATGCTTTTCCCTTCACAATTCATGATATATCCATGCATAAACTAGACTTATCCATGAGAATTTAATTACGAACATGAATCGTGCATAAATGTATGGACATAAGGATAATATGAGTTTGAATGCCATTATGTCATAATTTTGAGGGTGTTATGAACTTTACCTCTAGCATGAGTATGTAATTACATGCATGTATGAGCCAAGTGTGTATTAATGAGGACGGGCAAAACCCTCTTTTTACACAATGGAGAGATGAGGATAGGTAGAACCTTCCCTATGCATATGTATGTTTTGACTAAGTGTGTATTGATGAGGACGGACACAACCCTCCCCTTTTCACAATGCGTAGATGAGGATAGGTCCAACCTTCCCTGTGCACATGAATGTTTAGGCTAGGTGTGTATTGATGAGGATGGGCACAACCCTCCCTTTACATAATTCATAGACGAGGATAGGTACAACCTTCCCTATGCACATATATGTTTTCACAAGGTATTGATGAGGACAGCTACAAGCTTCCCTATGCGCATGCCAATTTTCAGAAGGTATAGATGTTGACAGGTACAACCTTCCCTATGCACATGTATGTTTTTACAAGGTATAGATGAGGACAAGTACAACCTTCCTTATACAAAGTCATGTCATGAGATACTTGTGTATTGTTGAGGATGGGTACAACCCTCTCTTTACATAATCAAGCAAGGAGTGACTTATGGATTGCAACGTTTGTGCAGGTTTACATTATATTTCTATCTTGTTGCATGCCTTCATACTTAGTACATTCAAACGTACTAACACATACTCTTTTGCTTACATGATCTAACCATGTAGCAACCAGATACTATCACCTTCTACCTCTTGATGACTAGTTGATTGATTTAAAGTTGCTTGCTGTGAGTCCTATCATCCAAGGACAAGCTGAATTCTATCTGCCTATTATAATTATGACGTTTATTTCTTTACTTTTAGGGTGAGCCTGGGAAGTGTCCTGTCCCCCGACCTATTTTAGACTATAGGCATTATTGGACATCTTGTAGACTGTCGTATAGATTATGCTATGTGTATTTCTTTGAGATGTTATGGTTATATATTATGCATGGATGATATAATTATATGATATGAGATGTTATGAAAAGTCCTAAGTCCTATGATACCCTCATATCTTGAGTCCTCTTTACCCGTCCCTTAGTTTTATGTGCTATATTCTATGTGAATTCATGTGTATCCCTATCCTTATGATATCCCCATAGCGTGAGTCATGCTTTCCCGAACTGTAGATCTATGTGTTTAATGTATATTTACACACTTCTAAATTGATGATGTGTGAATGTATTCTATGAGGCTTGTTTGGGGACTCTCGGGTTCCCATTTGTTGTGTCACTCCTAGGCCCACTCCCAGGTCGTGACATATTGCCGCATTCTGGGTGAAGTCTAGCCTACCCAATTTCTCTTCTTCATTCAAAATGACATTAAAATCATCACCTACCAACCAAGGAATATCATTGTTTGCAATAACTTTCATGTCATCCCAGAGTTCTTATCTTTTCAAAGCATTGCATCTAGCATATATGACAAAAATCATGAAACTTTTACTATTCTTAAAGAATTTCATAAAAGTCTATATAGTAGAATCTATGAGGACAGATCCCTCTCATTCATCTCTCTAGAATATCCAAATTTCTTTTGCTAGAGCTTTATTAAACCCTAACTGATTGTTGTTCTGATGTAACTTCACTAGTTCCTGAAAAGGTTCGATAAGGGAAATTAGAGAAATGTGATGTTTTTTGTTTAAATCCTTTAACCACCTAAAATAATTTTGAGTGTTGACGGATATAATATTTCAAAATAAAGCCTTTTCAATTATTGATCACTTATAGTGCCTCTGTCCTTCCTGCTCCTTGTTTTGACTTGTAAAGGAATAAATGGCCTCCCTCTTTTTACTTTCAAACTGTTGGTATGTCTAGGTGATAAATCGCCTGCCTTACAAATCAACTATATGTTGTAATCCAGGCCTTCCTCCTCATTATCACTCTTCATATTTTGGTTGTCCTTCAAAATCATCTCCTAATTCATGAACTTCTTTATATGGCACACTAAAAGTATTTTCTCGATCAATTTCTATTGATGTGTCGTCCCATTTTTCTTTCCTTCTTATTAGTTGGCTAATACTTTGCTCACTCATAAGAATATCGAGATTAATGTGATTGTCAGCATCCTCCTCTACAAGTGAGTCTTCTACAACCTTCATTCCAGGTCTTTCTGTGTTGGTTCTCTTTGTGTTTCCTTAGTTACCTCTATTATGACTTCGTATTACTAAGAGCTGGTTTTTCTTTCCAAAAGCACTTTGTATTCATATCTTTGTAGATTAGTTCCTACTGGTGAAATTTGTCCTTCTTTCTATTTTCTATAATCTGATTCACTTTGTTGCCTCATCTAACATGGCTCCAAATTGATTTTTTGTTTGTACATTAACTCTTGTCCAAACTTTTTCTAGTTGTTTCTTCTTCCCACTTTTTCTATTCCTTATCGCTACAAAGTCTTCCTATTTTTCCCCTTTTTGTTGCTTAGTGATGAGTCCAAATTTTGAACTCATACAAAGCTTAAAAAGTAAGAAAATATTATCCTCAATGTATTATTGTGCCTCATATGCGTACTAATCTTTGTGTTTTATATTAGCATTGAGGACGGAAGTGAATGGAAGGATAAAACTCAACAACACAAGACAAAGGAACAAAAATGTCTAAAAGGTGATCAAAATTGGTATCACCAACTGATTCGACAGATCACTGATGCAAGACACTGACCACCTAATAATGCAGAGTCCAAACACTCAAGTGTGGAGCAAAAAGGTGATGCTGATATAGGTTCGGTGGATCACCGAACAAGATGTCATACCCCAAGAGGGTACCCTAGACAGGGCCAACACTCAGAGACTATTGCTAGTCCCCAAGCGAGCCACTTGGCCTCATCACATTCATTCAATCAACATATTTGACAAATCAGTGAAAGACTAAAGATAATATAAAGGGTGGACAAATCTCAGTATGCTAAATGGACAAATCAAGTCAATGAGACTAGTATGAAAGGAACTAGCTCAAAAATAATATCCAGTCAAACAAATAAACTCCAATATATGAAGCCTCTATCAACTATTTAATGGTGCCAATGACAGACCTATGACTACCTTAAAATAAAATAAGCAAATCTATAGTCTGACTCTAAAATCTACATGAAAATATAAATGAGAATCCTTCGGGAGTAGGGGAGGGCTCACCAACTCATCTGATTGTAATAAATCCTTAATAAAGTGCCTGTTGATGATCTCTAGTACTTGTCTTTTCAGCATGAAATTATACAATCCAAATGGACGTCAGTACATGGAATGTACGAGTATGTAAAATGGATGAATGATACATGTACCAATATAGAATACTATCAACTCAGATAACTTAAATCAAGAGATAAAAACTCAATCAATAATGTCAAATGTCTATCTAAAGCACGAATAAAGCATAGACAATAACCCATCAATACCAATCCAATCAACTCCAATCTAATCTAATCAAATTAACTTAGAGTACTATCAGTATAGAACCTATCTGGGAGTTTCTCTTATTCGACAACAACCACTTATGAACCAGTGATTGTACAACAATCCCGTTGATGTTGGCATAATTGTCCATACCTTGCCAGGCTAGGAATGAATCTATCCACTCTAGATTGGAAAGAAGTACTCTATTATTTCAGGGACTTATCAATCAAGAGGAAGCATTCAACTGAGAAGTTTAATCCTCACCTATGCTAGGCAACGTAGTAATTGAGTTGATTGGATTTACCCTCGCTCAATTTGATACTCGATACTCCTCCCAAGACTCAATGCTAAAATATAATCAAACCCAATCAATCTAATTAGTGAGTCTCATAAGAGCTCATATCAATCTATCAATTCTATCACAATATAGCCTTTCATTCTATCAACCATCAAAATCAAATCAGTTCTCAATCATATCTTTCAAAAGAGCTTAGACCAATCATTGAGAGGACCATAAATTAGACTAATCTTTAGAGTTTAATTATGGAGACTCTTGAACCATCAAGTTCTATTAACCTATCATCATTCTCACATCACAATCATAATCACAATCATGTTTTTAAGGCTCTAGACTCAATCTCTAGGTTCATTCATGCATTCTTTTATGAAGTAGTATGTAGGGTTTGTGAAATAACTCATGTAAAAATATTTATTCAGTAAATCAAGTTTGTGATGATCATCAATCATGTAAAATACATATAATGTATAAAAGTTACAAGAAAACTTTCTATAAAACATGCATGAATACTCAATACTCTCATCTATCAACCTATCTCAATCAAGGGGCACATGGAAGAACGGTTACATGCTTTAGGCTAGTCTTACATACCTCTCAGGAAGTTTGCAAATCAACTTTGCAAGAAGTAAGCCTCAATCCTCTTAACCCTATCTCTTTCTCCTCTTCTTAGCTCAAAGTATATACTTAGTTTTAGTGTAAGGACTTTAGAATAGGTCTAGTAACCCTTTTAAGATAAAAAATGACCTATATGGATCATGGATTAAGTTTAGGAGGGGTTGGGAAATGTCTAGAATGCCTCTCGTAAGTTTTAAAGTTTTGAACTTCCCTGTTACAGGTTGGTGGACCACGTCCACGATGCGGACCTATCGCATACCAATACATTTTTTTCAAAAAACTTTCCTATCGATTTTCTAATCCCATAGAAAATAAAAGGATCACAACCAAGTATAATTTCGCAAAAAGTTCGCGATGCGGACGTGTCGCGCACTTTTCTAGAATTGTATTTTTGCTTCAAAAAAATTATCTTTCAATCTTATTATTCTAAAAATCAACAAAGACAATTTTCCCACATAATATTTTGTTCTGATCGCATTTCTAGGCTTAGATTTTCCAACGGAGTTTGGGAAGATGCATTTTCTTATCTAAGGGTATTTTGATAATTTTATTAGGTATAACATTATCTCTGCCTTGGAATCATTCATCCTAGAATGAAGAGTAAAGAAGGACTCAGGCACGAATAACAATCAAGACTCCTCTCAACAATCAATCAACCAATCAAACTATCAACCAACCAACAATCTAGATAATCACTATTCAGACTCAAGAATAGACAAATTAATTCAAATCAAGAGTAAGGATATTACCTTCATCATTCTCATAATTGGGCATGAATAGATGTAAGTATTTATCTTTTATATCTTCCCAGCTTCCCATGTGTCTTGCTCAACAAATTAATTTCTCCATAAGACTTTGACTGAGGCTATCTCTTTTGTTCTTAATTTGCAAACCTGACGATCAAGAATCTGGACTGGAACCTCTTCATAGGACAAACTATCTTTTACTCCAATACTATCAATGAGGATTATCAATGAAGGATTTCCCAAGTATTTCTTAAATATCAAGACATGGAAAACCAGATGAATCGCGGCTAGCTCGAAAGGAAACTCTAACTCATAAGAAACATTCCCAATCCTCTTCACAATCTGGTAGGGGCCAATATAACAAGGACTTAGCTTCCTCTTTTTCCCAAACCTCATGACACCCTTCATGGGTGACACTTTCAATTACACCCAATCATTCTCCTCAAACTCTAAGTCTCTCCTTCTCACATCAGTATAAGACTTCTGGATGCTTTGTGTAGTTTTTAACCTTTCTCTAATAACCTTCACCTTCTCCATAGACTGGTGGACCATATCAGGTCCAATCAAGTCGACTTTCCCAAATTCAAACTACCCAATTGGTGATCTATATCTCCTCCCATACAAAGCCTCATAGGGAACCATCTGAATATTTGAATGATAACTATTGTTATATGCAAATTCAATCAATGGTAAGTGGTCATCTCAATTTCTCTTGAATTCAAGAACACAGGCTCTCAGCATGTCCTCTAATGTATGAATTGTACGTTCTGCTTGGCCATCTATCTAGGGATGAAAGACAGTACTAAGATTCACCTTTCAACCCAGTTTTTTCTGGAAAGATCTCCGAAGTTGGAATGTGAATTGGGCTCCTCTGTCTGAAATAATAGATAAGGGGACTCCATGCAATCTCTCAATCTCATGGATGTAAAACTTGACATACTTTTCTGCAGTGTCAGTTGTCTTAACTTCTAAAAAGTGAGTTAATTTATTGATGCAATCCACAATCACCCATATCAAATAATGCTACTTTCGGCACCTCGAAAAACCAATAATGAAGTTCATATTGATCATTTCCCACTTCTATTTAGGAATCTCAAAGTTTTGAGACAATCCACATGGCCTCTGATGCTCAACTTTAACCTGTTGACAATTCAGACACTTAGAAACAAACTCAGAAATATCCCTCTTCATTACACTCCACCAATAGGCTTCTCTCAAGTCATGGTACATTTTGGTAGAGCCAGAATAAATGGAATACCTAGATCTGTAGGCTTCAACCATAATCCTTTCTTGAACACCATCAATATTCAGAACACACAATCTACTCTGGTATCTCAACACACCATTTTCCACCTTAGAGAAAACCATTACCTTCTTTTTATAGACAAATTCCTTCAATTGAAGTAGGACAGGATCTTGGTCTTGCTTTTCTTTCACCTCCACCACTAAGGATGAAGTAGACCCATTTTGGACATTGACTTCTCCTTCATCAGTCTCTTCAAGTTGAACTCGCAGTCGGGCCAATCTATGCTTTTCCTTAACTAACACCTTCTTTACTTCCTCAACATGGGTGGTAATACCTATTGACAACCTGTTAAGAGCGTCAGCAACAATATTAGCTATACCTGGATGGTAGAAAATGCTCATGTCATAGTCCTTGAGTAACTCCAACCATCTCCTCTACAACAGGTTGAGATCTTTTTGACTGAAGACGTATTGTAGGCTCTTATGGTTAGTAAACACATCCACATGTACTCCATATAAGTAGTGGTGCCAAATCTTAAGTGCCAATACCACCGCCGCTAACTCAAGATTAAGGGTTGGATAGTTCCTCTCATGAACCTTAAGTTGTCTAGAAGTATAAACTATCACTTTTCCCCTCTGCATCAACACACAACCCAATCCAACTCTAGAAGCATTACAATATATAACAAAATCCTCTGCTCCATCAAGCAAGGTCAAAACTAGTGCAATAGTCAATCTTGTTTTAACTCTTGGAAGCTCTTCTCACATTCATCAGACCATTAAAACTTGACCTTTTTCTGAGTTAGTCTAGTCAATGTTGCGGATAGGGAGGAAAATCCTTCAACAAATTTATAATAGTAGCGTGCTAACCCGAAGAAACTTCTTATGCTAGTTGAAGAGGTTGGTCTGGGCTGGTTCTTAACCGCTTCAATATCTTGGATGCTTACTTGAATACCATTTCTCAAGAAATTATGGCCTAGAAAAGTTACATACTTGAGCCAAAACTCACACTTTGAAAATTTTACATATAACTCATGGTCTTTGAGAGTGTGGAGAATAATTCTAAGGTGTTTGGCATGCTTATCTTTATATCTCAAATACACAAAAATATCATCAATAAATACAATCATAAATATATCAAGGTACTGTCTCGTCTCAATACTCTGTTCATCAAATCCATGAAGGATGCAGGTGCATTTGTCATTCCAAAGGACATGACCAAGAACTTAAAATAGCCATATCGATTCCTAAAGTCTATCTTCAGGATGTCACATTCCCTTACCTTCAACTGATGGTAACAAGATCTGAGATCTATCTTTGAGAAATAAGAGACACCCTGAAGTTGGTTAAACAAGTCATCTATCCTTGGGAGAGGATATTTGTTCTTTATCGTGACCTTGTTCAGTTGTCTATAATCAATACAAATTTTGAGAGACCCATCTTTCTTTTGCACAAATAGGATAGGAGCACCCCAAGGAGAAACACTCGGCCTAATAAAGCCCTTCTCTAGCAAGTCTCTCAACTGCTCTTTCAACTCTTTCAAATTAGCAAGAGCCAGTCTATAAGGTGGAATAAAGATAGGTTGTGTATCCGGAAGAATATCAATCCCAAAATCAATCTCCCTATTAGGAGGGACTCCAGGAAGATCCTCAGGAAACACTTTGGGAAACTCATTCACAAGAAAGACTGACTCAAAAGTAAGAGACTCAACATCATCAGTCTTAACTCGCAGAACGTGATAGATATAACTTTTAGAGATTAGCTTTATGTCCCTAAGATAGGGAATAAACTTACCCTTAGGTGCAATAGAATCACCCTTCCATTCTTGGACGGGTTCATTTGGAAATTTAAATTTAACAGTTCAGGTCCTACAACCAATGGAGGCATAATAGGCATGAAGCCAATCCATGTCAAGGATCAAATCAAAATCAATCATCTCTAACTTTATAAAATCAACAAGGATATCCCTACGATGGATAGATACTACACAATTTCTATAAACCCTCTCAGCTAAGATAGACTCACCAATAGGAGTAGACATACAGAAAGATTAAAGAAGACACTCAGGAGTTCTATCAAATCTAATAGCCACATAAGGAAGCATAAAGGATAATGTGGCACAACGATCCATGAAAACATAACAATCAAGAGTAAAGACTCAAATCATACCCATCACAACATCTGGGGAGTTCTCTTGATCTTGGCGACTACCCATTGTATACAAATGTTTTGTAGCTCCATTTATGGCCAAAGTATCACCTTTTTGATTTCCTCTAGCTGGTGGGGCTGGGGTAGAAGATTGAGCCTTATCAACCCATTTTGGACAATCCCTCTGAAAGTGACCCAATTGGCCACACTTATAGCATGTATCACCTCTCTCATGGAATTTTCCCAAGATTATTGTGTCGCACTTACCACATGATGGCTTACACTGTGAACCTTGAGCCACACTAGACTGTAACCGAGATCCCTAGGCTCTGAAATTTTGAGACCTCTGCTCATTCCTATTTCTGGGTGCAAGCGTACTAGTAGATTATAGTGCTAGCCTTGACTGAAAATTTATTACTATTTCCATTCCCTTTCATCCCAACCTCGTGGCTGGATGTCTTAGCCCTCTTATTTTTGTACTCTTCCCTATTCCGTTGACTCTCTGTATTAGCTTGCTGTACATAAGTCATCAGCCTCTCAATGCCCATATCACTCACAAGCACAGCTCCTCTCCTATTTTTCTTTGGTCCCATGTTCAACCCATCAACATATAAATCCATTCTCCCTCTCATATATATAACCATTTCAAGATTATATTGGGATAGTTGGGTGAATTTCAATCCATACTCCTGTACAGCCATAAAGCACTATTTCAAATTAAAGAACTCCATCACCTTGGCCTCCCTCAACTCTCTAAAAAAGAATCGCCCTAAGAAAGCTTCCTCGAACACTATCCAAGTCAAGACTGGGGCTCCTTCTCCTCTGTTCCTCTTCCAATGGTCAAACCAATGTTTGGAAACACCTTTGAGCTGGTAGGCAACCAATTTAAATCTTTCAACATCGGCCACATACATCACTCGAAATACCTTCTGAAGCTCATCAATGTAGTTCTCCAGGTCCTCATTGGGTGTAGACCTTGTGAACTTAGGCGGGTTCATTCTGAGAAACTCCCAGATTCTGGATATATCCTGTGCATCCTGTCTACCTGTTCCCAGTCAAGCAACAGGTGCTATCACAACCTGGGCCAAGGTCTGGATGGCCTGGTAAAGCTCGACATTCGAGATTTTATCTTGAGGTGACTGTTCAGGGATGACTAGTCCTATGGGTTCATCAAGATCCTAGGGCTCTGGTTGGTTAATATTCTACCTAATAGGGCACACGTTTTCCTCTAACAGCTCTTCTTAGAGGCATGATCACAATTCTGCAACTGTGTAATGCATGAACTAGAAGAGAGCTTTCATAGAGTTTAACTCTGTCACATGAATCAGAGTATTAAAGAAGTGTAACCTTTTCTAATGTCCTACAACCTCTTGTTTATAAAGTATGGTACACAACACACCCATAGACAAGACTCTACTAAATACGACTTTATAGACTCCCTAGGACACTTGAACTCTATGCTTTGATACCAAGTTTGTCACACTCTGAGAAGGTACCCTGGACATGGTCGACACTCAGAGACTGTTGTCAGTCCTCAAGTGAACCACTTAGCCTTATAACATTCATTTAATCAACATATTTAATAAATCAGTGGATAAATAAATATAGTAAAAAAAGTGGACAAATCTTAGTGTAATAAATGGGCAAATCAAGTCAATGAGACTAGTATGAAAGGAACTAGCTCAAAAATAATATCCAGTCAAAAAAATCAACTCTAGTATATGAAGCCTCTATCAACTATTCAATGGTGTTAATGACAAACCCGTGGATACCTCAAAACAAAATAAGCAAATCTATAGTCTGACTCTAAAAGCTAGATGAAAATATAAATGAGAATCCTCCGGGAGTAAGGGAGGGCTCACCAACTCAGCTGACTGCATTAGATCCTCAATGAAGAGCCTGTTGATGATCTCTAGTACCTGACTTTACATCATAAAATGATGCAGTCCAAATGGATGTCAATACGTGGAATGTACGAGCATGTAAAATGGCTGAATGTAACATGCACCAAGTTAGAATACTATCAACTTAGATAACTCAAATCAAAAGATAAGAACTCAATCAATAATGTTAAATATTTATCTAAAGTAAGAATAAAGAGTAGACAATGACCTATCTATATCAGTCCAATTAACTCCAATCAAATTAACTCAAAGTACTATTAATATACAACTTATCTGGGAGTTTCTCTTATTTGACAACAACTTCTTATGAGCCAGTGATTGTACAATAATACCATTAATGTTGCCACAACCGTCCATACCTTACCAGGGTAGAAACGAATTGATCCACTCTGGATCAGAAATAAGTCCTCTAATATTTCACGAAAATACCAATCAAGAGGAAACATTTGACTTATCCATTTTATCCTCACCTACACTTGGTGATATAGTTAATTAGTCGAGTTAGATTTACCCTCGGTCCATTCAGTGTTCGATACTTCTTCCAAGACTCAATGCTCATAAATAATCAAACCAAATCAATCCAATCTGTGAGTCTCATAAGAGATCATATCAATCCATCAATTCTATCATAATCGAGCCTTTCGTTCTATCAACCATAAAAATCAAATCAATTTTGAATCATATATTTCAAAAGAGCTTAGACCAATTAGTGAGAGGACCATCAATTAGACCAATCTTTAGTGTTCAATTATGGAGACTCTTGGGACCATCAAGTTCTATCAACCTATCACCGTGCTCACATCACAATCACAATCACAATCATGCTTTCAAGGCTCTAGACTCAATCCCTAGGTTTATTCATGCATTCCTTTACAAAGTAGTATGTAGGGTTAGTGAAATAACTCATGTAAAAGCATTTATTTAGTAAATCAAGTTTATGATGATCATCAATCATGTAAAATACATATAATGTATAATATTTACAAGAAAACCTTTAATAAAACATGTATGAAGACTCAATACTCTTATCTATCAATCTATCTCAATCAAAGAGGCACATGGAAGAATAATTTCATGCTTAAGTTAGCCTTACATACCTGGTATGAAGTTTTCCAGTCAACTTTGCAATAAGTTAGCCTTAATACTTTGAACCCTCGCTCTTTCTCCTCTTCTTCGCCCAAAGTCTATCCTTAGTTTTAGCGTAAGGACTTTAGAATAGGTTTAGAAATCCCTTTTAGATTAAAACATGATATATATGGGTCATGGATTAAGTTTAGCAGCAGTGGGGAAACTTTTGGAATACCCCTCGTAAGTATTAAAAGTTTGAACTTCGTTAGTACAGATAGGTCTGCGATGTGGACCTATCATGTACCAATATATTTTCTCCAAACCATTTCTGATCAATTTTCCAATCCCGTAAAAAATAAAGATACACTTTTCTAGAATTGTATTTTTGCTTCCAAAAAATTATCTTTTGATCCGAATGCTCTCAAAATTAACCAAGATTATTTTTTCACATAATTTTCGTGCTGATCACATTTCTGGCCTCGAATTTGCCAATGGATTTTGGAAGGATGCATTTTCTCATATAGGGGTATTTTGGTAATTTTATTAGATGTAACACAAGATCAGCGATGCACAGTCACACCGTGTAAAGTTGCAGATACCAAGGTTTTCATCAGTTGGATTAAAAGACAGTCAAGTGCACATTCAGCATACCACCAAAAAGTTTGACGATGGTCGACCTTGACCTGCCATTTATGAGACGTGCACAAATTCAGTAAAATTTACCTGGAGTATAAATATGATTTGAAAAGATCTAATTTGTACTCTACACAACATAAACAAGAATATTCCATAGAGGGTACATTGAACCTTTCTTGGAGAAAAAGTACACTATGTTTGAGAAGAAGGGTTTTGAGGAATTGAAGCTGGCAGGAGAAATTTGAGGAGTAAAAGAAGCGATTCGATCTAATTCTTTGTATTTTCTCTTTATCCATCGATATGGAAGAATATATTTGTATTAAATTCTTTGTTTTAATTATGTCTAGCTAAAACTCTAATGTTGGGGGTGTGTAATTAACATGGGCACTTGATGTATAGTTTGGGTCTTATCTATTTTGAATATTTTGTTGTTAATTTGAGTGAGTTCACACTCATTATTATTTTTAACTAAAAATCTTGAGGTTGCAAACTCTTGATTATATTTAGATATTCAATTGTTGTATTAATTATGAATGATTAGAGTGGGCAATGTGTGTGCTAAAATCTCTTGGGGTTTTGGTTAAATGCTAGGTTTTGGGTTCAATGGCTAAGGTATTAGAAGGTTTGCTTATAAATTCCTTAGGTCATGCATGTCCTATAGTGATTTTTCATATGAAGCTATAACAAGTTCATGTGATACACTGCAATTCTCTGACCAGAAACAGTAGTTACAAGCAATTCTAACTTACTCACATCTCATTAATACATTCATTCAAGTAGTGAGACCCATTTGTTTAACTCTTGTCCCATGTTAGCACACCCCTAACATCTCTCTCAATCATTGTTGTAATTCGAATCTTGCAATAGTTAATTAGTTACATATTAGTTATAATCCCCCTTATTAACGCTTCAATATTTTAGTTCAAATTAATACTTCAAGACTAGAACAACCATTCCCTAAGGATTAAACCTCGAATCCTTATTTTAGTAAATTATGTGATGACAATGCAATATCTTCTTGATATTTTTTAGGTATGTTGAGGCGAACATCAAAATGGCAACGTTGCTGGGGAATGGTGTTGTGTTCTTGTTAGACGTGCTTGATTGAACTAACTTATTATAGTTGAACTTCCTTACTTGTTTTTCTTGTCTTTTGTGTTAAATTTCCTTTAGGTGAAGATATGAGCACCAAAAAAATTGTAAATGGTGATGATGTTGAAAACCTTAATGATGTTGATTGGGACCAAGTGGGTAGCACCAGAGCAATTAGATTACCCCTACTCGCAGGTAATGTTACGTTCCACGTTACAAGTTTTATGCTCAAGCTGATCCAATTAAAAGGATTATTCAGTGGATTACCATATGAGTATCCACATAAGCACATCCGTAATTTTGTGGATGCACGCTTACCATTTAGCTTCATAGGAGTGAAGTCGCCCAAGTTACACCTTCTTTTTGAACGTTTGAGCAATCGTTATCAAGATATATAACCTAACAAAGGTTAGGATCGATCCCACAGAGAATATGGTTAAACTCAGAGTAGTTACAAGCAAATTGAGTGAATTAACCTACTTATCTCCTAAAAGGGAGGGTTGTAATTGCAAGGAAATAAACCTAAACTAGAACGAGTGTTGTGAAATCAGTAGAAGAAGTAACTAGGATATTGTGCTCCCCATGAATTCCTAACTCGGTGTCACCAGATAATCATAATCATTTCTAGTGTATAGCATACAGAACAGTAACTTAAGTTTACCAAACCCTTTGATCCAGGAAAGAGGTAAATTTCACTACCTGATTTGAACCATCCCCGCAGTGTGACATTACAAACCCTTACCTATTATTCCAGTACAACCACCCCGTGATCCAGCTTGCTTGATTAGATGTGAAAAAATCAATCAAATCATGTTAACTACTCCCTTTTACCATTCCTTAACACCTTGATCTAGTCGATAAGAATTAGGGAAAGTTCTAACATTGGACACCATTAAAAAGCATTCAATACGAAGGAAATAATTAAAACGTGCATGCACACTTTCCAAGAATTACCAATTATCCGAGTTTACTTTGTTAGTTCTCCATGGTTACTCTTCAGGAAATCACAATGTATTAAATTAATGACAAAATCACAAAAGAAGATTTTTCCAAGCGTTTCTCTACTATTTTTCTATATTTTGTGTGTCCTCTCTTCTTAAAAAAACTTAAAAACCTATATATAATAACTAAAAACTAAATCCAAAATGAAATAAGAAAACTGAGTCGGCAGGCATTATGATCAGAGTTATGGTCCATACAAAGTTCTATGGCCCGTCCCTCGGCTTCGAAGTCTTCCTTCTTCAAAATTATCTATCTCTTTTACGATACCTTTCTACGGGCCATATTCATACTTATGGATTGTATAGGGTTTTGCTTGATAACTTTCTAGAAACTCCTCTACTTATGATCCTAAGGCACGAAACTTGAGCCACGACTCGTATAAAATTCCACGGCTCGTCTGACAGTTCGTGGACTTAACATTTAAAAATAGACCCTTCACTGGATTTCAACCATGAAACCACTCTATGACTCGTGGAAGTTTCCATCGCCCGTAAAGTGCCTTGTACTTCCTCAAAATGCTACAATTCTGCACACTTTTCCCAAAATCATGCCAACTTCTGTAATCCTAAAAAACAAACATAAAAACACATCAAACCTACTAACATCGCTTTGAGAACACACATAATTCCAAGTTTTAAGCATCAAAAGTGTTGCACTTTGACAGCACATCAACACCCTCAGCTTAAAATTGTTGCTTGTCCTCAAGCGATGGACTCAATCTACATAAGCAGTTTAGTAATACAAAAACCTCAATCTAATGACATACTTTATCTCAAAATAAAGCACAGACACCCACAATACTCATCAATGCATATCATACATTCATCAAAAAAACTAATGTGGATCAATACATGTGGTAGCACAACTATGAAAAGCAAGGTACCCATAGATAAGAAACAATCACTGAATTAGCCTAAAATCACCATTACAATGCAAGTGTTATCATAGAAAGAAGTCCCATATCCCACCCATGATAGTATTTTCGAATTCAATGCTTGGGACTAAAAAAGAT
The DNA here is from genome assembly GCA_038996855.1 of Solanum aculeatissimum. Taxonomy (NCBI): domain Eukaryota; kingdom Viridiplantae; phylum Streptophyta; class Magnoliopsida; order Solanales; family Solanaceae; genus Solanum; species Solanum aculeatissimum. Next base: position 17,025 of record JBCEWC010002707.1, read on the forward strand.
CACTCATGCTCACAATAGATATTCAAACATTGTGCTCAATACCATATGCTTGTCCCTATACTCACAACTATGACCTTCGACTACTTAGACTAGGATCACTATAGGACTTTCTAGGCTTGTAACATTGGCTCAAGGGACTTTGGTATGACGTTTTAGGAACATAGTGACTAATGACCCTCCTTGACACTGTGTTATTTCACACTTTTTCCCTACCAACATTGTCATTTTTTAACTCGTTCTTCCTTTATCCAATTTCAGACTTTCTGGGTCCCTTACTCACATATTATTTTGCTTATTGCCTTTTATTCTCATTATATTTTTTATGTTAGCTCACTATTCAGGCATCTATTCATTTTTTTTTTGCACCCATATCACATTTTCCCCCCTTTTTTAATGTATCACCACAAAATTTATTATGATTTTCCTTACACCAGCCACCCTTAACTTGGGCTTTCGGCCTGAGTTGTGGTGCACAATATCCAACCTATGAACCAGTTCCACTTTCGGTAGCTACCCTTAATTTAAGCTTTTTTCCTTAGTCAAGGTGAACAATATTCAAGGAAGGATCAGGGCCAATTTCAAGATTTCTCTTTTAACAAGGCTAGGGTACTTAGGTGTTTACAAAGAAATGATTACACTTTAAGCTCAAACATTTGGATCAAGGGACACACAATGCATTTGGTTGGTTATTCAGGCAAAGTAGACTAATATGAATAACAACCTAAGATCCTTTCCTAACCAACTAACCTACAGTCTAAGTCAGAGTAACAAGGCAAGTTCTGAATTAAAACATAGTATAAGAATCATGGAAATAAGCTCACACATACATGACAGTGATTACACTATCAATACAGATTCTTAGATCATGCTTTTCATCAAACTTTAACCTCACTTATCAGAACAAGCACTGTCAACTATCAATGTAACATGGTCATTATCAAGCTACCTAACACAAAAATTTGATAGTTATCATTTTTCACACAAAACTATCATATGCCATAGACCTTAGTACTACATGCTACTAATACTACTTACACATCCTAAACATGCTGGTTCAACAAAAATTAAATGTCCTTGGGGAAAGAACAAGGGCAAGAAAACCCCTCAAACACAAAAATTGGGATAGTTATAGGTCTTCACTGCTCAGACTTCACCGAGGTCTATAACTACCCACACCCTATCAAAAACCAGTTACATTATCCTCAATGCACAAAATATAATTGTATTAAAGCATAGGGGTAAAAAATCATACCCGGGGCTTAAGTACCAGTCCCCAACTATGTCTGACTACCCTTAACCTGCCTGGTGGTCTCCTCTACAATAGAAACATGACCAGAGGGTCTAATACCCCTAATCCTCTCAAGCTCATGAGCTTTCCAGGCCTGCTTATCTATAATGGAGCCTTGCCTAGAAGCCTCGAACTGCTGAATCTCTATCAACTCCACCTCCCGTCTCACAGTATCTGGATCATCAATCTCAAAATAGGGCCTCTTCATAGAGGCGCAAAGTGGTATCTCCTTAGTGGCAAAAAGCCTAACGAATGCCTCAGTAGTAGTGTCGAGCATCAAGAATACCATTGGTGCTGCTGGTGCTGCTCTCATCGCAGCTCGAAGATGCTAAATCTCCATTTGCATAATAGTCAGATCAGGAGGTTGGGCTGAATTGTGGCTCTACTTTACTGTTTGCTCAAAAGCATCTATGCGATCATGTACCAGTGTAAGTCTCTCCTCAATAGTGGCCGCAGAGTGCGTCCGCATACACTCCTCTGCCTAAAAGATGGCCTGGAAGACCAAAGGCCTAATTTGCTATAGTAACTGAACTAGTTAGGTGTCAATCTGAACCAATCTCTATGCCATGGTCTGAACAGACACTGTGGACACGTACACCATGCCCGCGGGAGATGTAGGTACTACCTCTAATGTAAGAGTCATAGAAGGTGAAGCGGGACTCATCTCTGTATCTGTCTCTAAATGTGGGGGTCCCTCAACACCTGAGCAATAGTAGAACTCGAAGCCTTAGATGGTGGTGTTGCTGCAGCGAACATCTCTAGTATACGCATTAAAGGATGTGGTGCTCACCGGAGTGCCACCGGGTTCCCATCAGCCTTATCAGGTTGGCATCTAAAGTCCTCTGAACCTCAATCAGAGTGTCCACCTGTTGAAGGATCTCCACCCCGTGACTATACATAACCTGTAGATCAAACATGAGAAAGGGATAGAGGTGTACCTCTTTAAGGTCGCCTCATAAATCTACTTTGCGATTAAGCTGGCCCAATCAATGTCATAGTTATCCAAGATGTTGGAAATCAATACTAAGCAATATGTTATGAGTGTGTCATCAACATGTTTCATCCAGATCCACAATCGCACTACAACCCACCAAAACATCCTGGTGAATCTGAGTGAAGCTTTGACGAATATTGATGGTTTGGAAATCCAGTCAGGGTCCTAGCCCAACTCAGCAATGTGATCAAAAATCCATCTCATCAAAGTTCCCCTGCGGGCTGCATCCCTCATCAAGCCTCAGTCTCGAGTCTGGCTCAATCTGTGATCATACTCAGCATTGGAGACTAGAGCCTTGTATTGGGGACCAAATAGAAACCAATATATAGTGGCCTCAGATATGTCGACCTGATGTCCCCTTACCATCATATGTGTAAGTCAGGGTTGTACAAGGTATCTCTTCCCTTTTAAGGTTGAGTTTGCAATGGTAGATGCATAAAATTCATAGAACTCTCAAACTATAGCCGAGGAGTACCTCCCTGATAGTGTTTCCAACCACTCAAAACCATAATGAGCTATAATATCTCGGAGCCCTAGGACACTATCAAGCCCAGTGGTGATGAGTCGAGGCTCCTCAAACATAGTTCAGTCTTGTCGACCTCACTCATCATCCTGGAGGTCATATAGATATACTATTGCATACCCCACACACACTATCTGCTAGTCAGCACATCTGGAGATGAGGGTTGTACTGGTGGTGCGGGAGTGGACTCTACAGCCTCAGAGCTGGACTTCTCTCCTGAGCCAGAGTCAATTCTCTTTCCTGATCGTGACCCCTCTAAAGAGGAATTCATCTGTATCAAGCTACTCTGTCTATCGGCTCCCTCATCAGACTGAGGATCTTGAGAAACTATGGCTAATGTACAGGCCAGTACTATCTATCTAGTAGCCATCAGAGTTTGTCGTGGCTCGATACCCACATGTGGACTGAAGTCGAGCTTCTCTAATGATTCACTAGACTCAGGAGTAGCCTCAGAGTCTGTGGGATCATCATGTAACTTCTCCCTCATGGCCCGTATCTAATCTATCTTGTATCGAAGAGCCATAATACCTATAATTAAACAATTAACACACTTATTAGCCCAACAGGTATTGGAGTGAAAAAGCAAGAAGATATCATAAATAGTGACAAAAGAACCTACGGATGCTCGTCTATAAATCGTAGGGAAAATTACATGTTATAAAAGGCCTTTATAGGTGGCTAGGCCAAGTAAAATTAGTTACTGGAACAACATCTACGAGACCATGTACGATTCATAGAATAAACTATGAGTTGTAAACTAAGTCGTACATGTAGTTCTAGTCTTAACATTTTGCAATCATCACTCTACGAAACCTATCTATGGACCATAGAATAAATCATGGCCCGTAAGATGTTTCATCTGATAGAATCTCTGAAATCCCCAGGCTACTGGTCTCACTTACGAGGGGAAACTACAGCTCGTGGATTAATCCACGGGCCGTAGAAGACCCTCGTAGTGTGAAAATTCCAATTTCTTGAGTTTTCTAAGTTCGTCAAACAGGATTATCAACAGACCACAACAATTATACTTAGCACCGAAGTAATACATTTATGCACTTAGACAATCCCAACAAGTTCCCCATTTCCCCATAAGTGACAATTATTCACTACCCTATCAGACATTATTTATGCATCCAAATATACATTCCAACCACTGTTCAATAATTATAAATTATGCTATTATACACACACAAAAACACATGCCATTTTTCAAACAATGAGTTTCATATACTTTCAATGACATGTGATAATGTGGTGTCAAGCAACAACATTTAACAATGACAAACCCAATTTAAACATATTAACACATATTTCGGCCTTACATTATTCAAAGTGAGGGTGACTACCCAATCAATGTTAAACAAATATTATTTCACATACAAAAGTAACACCTATATTGAGCACATGAACTTCAAAATATCGTACCCAACAACAATTAAATGCAATGAACGTTTTTGGTGATATGTAAACAATCAAAGTGAAGAACTTATTAGATTTTTCTCAAAAGGTTGAGAAATTTAAGGAGGAGACCAAAACAAGTGAAACCCTAGGTGTCTGGAGACTATCCAAAAGTTGGCCGGAAACTATGGTGGTTGGCTGGATGATGGTCGAAATCATGGGATAAGAATAGGGGTAGGGTAAGATTGGGAGATTTGGTAAGAATGAGGGGTAAAAATATTTCCCCTCTATTTATTATATTGACCAGGTTGGGTAACAATTGGGACTAGGGCCTATGAAACCCCGACTATGAGCCATAAAGCTTCTATAGCTCTTAAAAACTAGTATCGTAGTGAGCCTAAACCCTAGTTTTAGGAATTGGCTTCACAGACGTGTCTACGGGCCATACATGGACATACGACTCATGGATTAGGTCATAGAAGACCCCAATACTTAGAGAGTTTTAGGAATCTTACTCGGGGTCCATGAGCCCCATTCATAACCCGTACATACTACCGACTATAAAGTTAGCTCATGGATTGAAGTGCACAATTATTTTGCTAACTTGAAGTGTTCTATGAGTCAGTGTACGGGTCATGGTCTGAACCATGGCCCATAGAACCAGTCGTAGAAGAACTTATTGTTTTTTCCAACCTAAGATGGCAACTTTGGCCTTGTACTTGGATACCCTTCAGAGAACATACTATTACCCCATATGCCACTAGTCCAAAAGTCATAAATTATAACTAAAAATACTGAAATGAAACTACCTACAAGTCAAAAGGCTAAAAACAAAACAAAAAACACTGCTAGTACATCACATATCTTGGGTTGCCTGCCAAGTAGCGTCTGATTTATTATCACGGCATGAATTGGGAAGCTTGATTACTCAGACTTCATCAAGGGCCCAAGCTTCCATCTTCATATTGTGTGGCCTCTTCATCGATTGACAGATGTTGATGATGACTTCTTCATCATTCAATCAATACTTGAGTTGGCCTGATTCCATATCCACTAGTGCTCACCCAGTGGCTAGGAAAGGCCTTCCCAAGATGATTGGGACTTCGAAGTCGACTTTGCAATCGAGGATCACATGTTTGGGCCTTCCATTAACAATCGCATGCTTGTAAGAGTAGGGGCTCCCAAGTCTAGCTTATTGTATACCGTAAGAGGCAATAGATTGATGCTGGCACTAAGATCACATAATGTTTTTGTGAAGTCAAATCTCTAATGGTGCAGGGTATAGTGAATATGCTTTGGGATCCTCTCAATTCTGTACTAAAGACCTTATGGATATTACACTACAATGCTAAAGCTTTTGAGAGATCTCTTGATTCACAGTCCGCTTATTGGTGACCAAGTCCTTCATGTACTTTGCATACCCAGGCATCTTCTTCAATGCTTTGATGAGAGAAATGTTGATGGAGAGTTACTTTATCATGGAGATGAAGTGCTAGAATTTACCTTCCTTCTTCTTCTTTTTGAGTCTCTGATGGAAAGGAAGAGAAGGTCTAGGGATAGGTTTCAACTTCTATGACATCACTACTACATCACTCTTCCCATCCTTGAAACGTGTATCAATGATATCTACATCCTTTATCTCGACCATCTCCCCATGAACATCATCATCATCAACTGGCATCGGAGGGTCAATGGTCTATTTTCCACCACGAGTAGTCACTACCATACGCTGCCCCTCATTCTTTGGGGTTTGAACTGTGTTGCTGGGCAATGTACCTTTCTGGCGCTGGTTCAATTGAGTCAACATCTGACCAAACTATTATTCCAGCTTATTGATAGCAACAAAATGAGACTCAATTTTTTGATTAATGCTAAAGATGTCAAATTTCATCCCTTTCAAGGTCTCATACTGAGCGTTGGCCTTCTCAATAGTCGATTGAATATCTTCTCAATTTAAGAGCTATCAACACCACAATCTCGATTTTGTGGTGGCACATAAGAATCACTTTTGTAACTTTCTCTACGTCCCTAATCAATATCTCTATCCTGGCCTCTATTTTTTGTCATAGTATTCTCCTCGATTGTTGTTTCTGAAAGAGCCATCTCTATTAAATTCCTGAACTTGGGTTCCTTGACCTTAACACCAATAGTCCTGATTGGACCCTTGGGTGTTGGTCCTGAAACCCGCCATTTGATTAATGACAAAGTAAGTGTCCTCCTCATATTAAGGCTCTTTGTACATGGGTGCTCGCTGAGGCTAATAAGCTATTGCATTCACATGTTCTTAATTATGCTTCATCAAGAACTCTATATTGGTACTAATCTACACAAGCTCTTGCATCATGTCTTCATTCATCTTTGCTTATGTCGAATTAGTACTTACTAAGAATGAGCTTTTGGTAGTTGACTTGTCTTTCATCCCCCATTCACGATTCATCTTTACCACTCTTTCCAACCTTTGAGAAACCTCTTGAAATGGATGATCTAAGAATGAGCCACCCATGATAGTGTCAGCCATAACTTGGCTATTTTCATCCATGACTCGATAGAAGATTTACACTAGGGCTTCATCAACAATCTTATGGTTAGGGACACTCCTTGCGCACTTTGTGAACCTTTCCCACGCAGTACTGATCGAATCACCAGGCTATTGCTTAAAGTTATTGATTTGGTCCTTCAAGTTCAGCTTCTTTGACCTTGAGAAGTATCTCTCCAAAAAGGCCTTTTGCAGTTTTTCTCAGCTTGTTATTAAACTCTGTGGGAGCTCAGATAACCATAGCATTGCATTTCCTATAAGAGATAATGGGAAGACACAGATCCCAATGACATCCATTGATCGGTTCTAACTTTCTATCATGCTCTTACAAACAAAGACGATATTGTATAGATGGTTATGTGGATCCTCTGATGGTAAGCACACAAAGAACCCAAAATTTTGATTTGAAGCAACCCATTCAAAACGACGAACTTTGTGTCATTTGGCAGTAGAGGTAATATAATAGCTCCAATGACATCCATCGCTATACGATCAAGCTGATATTGATTCCATATCTTAGATGCGGCTTGAAGATCCGATAGTGGTGGATTAATATCCTCAGGTGGAGGTGGGTTATCATTATATTGTTCTGGTTCTGTCCTGCACTCATAGCCTTACTTCAGCGTTGTTCACATTGTTCTAGGCCATCCTTCTTAGTGCCTTTTGGATCTCAGAGTCAAAGGGAGTCAAGGGATTGTGTCGACTATGAGTGTTGTGCATACACTAGACCTGTACGCTGAATGAAAATAAAAACAACAAAAATGTAAAATAAGGAAAATAAGGATTAATTCTGAATTACTCAAATTACACCAGTCTAAACCGTATTCCCTGGCAATGGTGCCAAAATCTTGATGTCGCCCAAGCTACACCTTCTTTTTTAGGTTTAAATGGTCATTATCAAGATATATAACCTAACAAAGGTTAGGATCGATTCCATAGGGAATATGGTCAGACTCAGAGTAGTTGCAAACAAATCAAGTGAATTACCCTACTTATCTCCCAAAAAGGGGGGTTTGTAATTGAAAGGAAATAAACCTAAACTAGAATAAGGGTTGTGAAATCAGTAGAAGAAGTAACTAGGGTATTGTGTTAGCCATGAATTCCTAACTTGGTGTAACCAGATATTCGTAATCTTTTCCAGTGTGTAGCATGGAGAATGGTAAGTTATGTTTATCAAACCCTTTGATCTAGGAGAGAGGTAAATTTCACAATGTGATTTGATCTATCCTTGTAGTGTGACATTACTAACCCTTACCTATTATTCCATTACAACCTCCCCTTGATCTAGTTTGGTTTATTAGATGAGAATAAAATAATAGAATCTTGTTAACTACTCTTTTTTCCCATTCCTTACCACCTTGATTCAGTCGATAAGAATTATGACATGTTCTAACATTGTCCACCATTAAAAAACATTCAATACGAAGAGAATAATTAATATGTTCATGCACACTTTCCAAGAATTATTGATTATCCGGGTTTACTTTGTTAGTTCTTTATGGTTCCCACGACCCTAGTTGTGGGTTTAGCTATGCATAATCATTGTAGATAAAGAAATTATGTTAAGGAATAACATAATTAATCACCTACAATGATGAAGTTAAAAACAATAAATCCCACTCTTTAAGAAATCACAATGTATAAAATTAATAACAAAATCACAACAGAAGAGTTCTCCAAGTGTTTCTCTACTATTTTTCTCTATCTTGTGTGTCCTCTCTTCTAAAAAACCTATTTATAATAACTAAAAACCAAATCCAAAATGAAATAGGAAAACTAAGTCGGAAGGCATTATGGTCAGGGTTATGGGTCATACAAAGTTCTATGGCCCGTCCCTAGATTTTGTAGTTTTCTTTCTTTAAAACTAGCCATCTCTTCTACGATACCTTTCTACGGGCCATATTCATACTTATGGCCTGTAAAGGATTTCAGGTTTTGTAGTCTTCCATTTTCAAAACTGGCTATCTCTTCTATGATACCTTTCTATGGTCCATATTCATACTTATGTCCATAAAGGATTTCATCTGACAACTTTTCAGAAACTCCTCCACTTCTGATCCTCAAGGCATGAAACTTGACCCACGACTCATATAGAATTCCATAGCTTGTTTGACAGTTTGTGGACTCAACATCTAAAAATAGGCCCTTCATTAGATTTCAACCATGAAACCACTTTATGGCTCATGGAAGTTCCACGACCCATAAAATGTCTCGTGCTTCCTCATAAAGCTACAATTCTACAAAATTTGTCCAAAATCATGCCAACTCCTGTAATCCTAAAAACCAAATATAAAAACACATCAAACCTACTAACATCACTTTAAAACACACAAAATTTCAAGTTTTAAGCATCAAAAGTGTTGTATTTTGAAAGCATATCAAGGAGTGACTTAGAAAGCTATCTGATTTAGATTATTTTCATTTTCCCTATATGGAGAAGCTGTGAGGTAGTTAGCGGAGCTACCATGAGATTCTATCACTTCATGGGAGGATGTGTTGCTTGAAAGATTCTTTCCTCCCTCCAAAATGGTAAAGCTTAGGAAGAGCATTGAAAACTTTAAGAGAATTGATGAGTAACCGTTACATGAAATATGGTTGAGGTTCCAAAATCTCTTGCTCTAATGTCCAAATCACGGTGTTCTAGACCATCTTCTTCTTCTTTAATATTTTTATGTCAGCCTTGATGTAGGTAATAAAGGTATTGCTGACCAATTGGTGAGAGGTGGCATAGGGAAACAATCTTTTGCTGTAGTTTCACTTTGTTGGATGACATGACAAAGATCAATTAAACTTGGTACACTCGAGATGGCCTCATTTACTATAGGCTAAGGATTAAGAAATAAATGAGGATATAGCGAAGATAATGACTCAACTTGATCTATTAACAAAGCATGTGATGAGTGGTGGTCGTAAGAGTGTAAATGTTGTTGGGTATGCTTGTGGTTTGTCTGTTGATGAACTGACTTAGGATGTTGGTTATAATGAAGAGGTACACTACATGCGAAACTATGTGATGGGCTCTCGGTTGGCCTTTCCATATCCTCCCGAGAATCAAGGTCGGAACAATGGTAATGGTTGGAGAGAAAGAGAGTCGCAAGATCAATTAGAAGGATAGAGAGAAAGAGAAGGTGAAAGAGATAGAAACATACCACCTTATGATACGATAAAGCTTAAGGAGCCTATGGTGAATCAGAAAAGCTTTCGTACTAAAGATATGCTTACAAGAATTCTTAATAAAGTAGAGTCTTTGGATAATGCACTAAAAGAAATGAAGTCGTACTTTTCCTAATTAAGTCAGTGATGTCACATTCCGCTTCAATCAAAAGCACTTGGAAACACAATTAGGCACGATCTCAACCCATCTTAACGAATGATCAAAAGGAGGTTTACCTAGTGATATAGTGGCTAACCTGAAAAGTGACAATCAGCAGTGCATGGCCATTACAACGCATAGTAGCAATGTTATTGAAGGAGTTTCACCTCTACCAGATATTGAGCTAGAAAGTAGAGTCAAGGCTTCTTTATTTGAGTGTGTTAATGGTCCAGAAGTGGAAGGTGGTGAAGTGATTGTGAATGAGGAAGGTAACTCTCTTGGAAATTCCGGATGTTATAGAAATGTGAAAGTTGGGGGTGATTGATTAAGGCAAAAAGTAGACCCCCTAAAATTTTTACATGTTCCTCAAAGTTAAAAGCTTCCTAAGTGAAGATTGATCCTCCCGTTCACCAAAGGTAGAAGAATAAGGATGATGACACCAAGTTCCAAAAGTTTCAATCCATGTTCAACTCTCTCTATTTCATTCCTATTAGTAGAAGTCGTAGTGGAGATGTCGGGTTATGCTCAGTTTATTGAAGAACTCATGACCAAAAAAAGGAACCTAAAATATGAGACAATCAAGGTATCGCACCACTATAGTACGACTGTGACCAATAATTTAGTAGCAAAGAAAGATGACCCTGACACATTTACCATCTCATATACGATTGGGGCTTGCAAATTTGGCAAAACATTTGTACAACCTTGGAGCTAACATCAATATTATGCCATTAGCTATTTTTGAGGAATTAGGATTGGATACTCCTTTGCCAACAACGGTGAGATTACCTATGGTTAATTGATCCATCAAAAGACTGGTTGGTATTTTGCATGATATGTTGGTTAAAGTCGACAAGTTTATTTTACTGGTTGATTTTGTGATTTTTGACTATGAAGTGGATGTAGATGTGCCTTTCATCCTTGCTAGACCATTTTTGTCTATTGGGAGGGCATTAGATGATGAAGGGAGAGGAGACTTGAAATTTAGAGTGAATGATGAGGAGGTCGTGTTCAATATTTATAAGGCAGTGAACCAGTGTAAGGACCTTCAAGTGGTGTCAATCATTGATTGTATTGAGAAATCGTGATTTATGAAGGATACCATCATACCATGATGTTAACTAAGGTGCTACTTAAGAGGTAACCCAAGGTGTTGGTAGTTTTTAAATAACGAGTGTTACTTATGTAGGTGTGTTGAATTGGAGATTTTAAAGTGTGAGAAAAAGGTGACAAGATGGGATACTTGGAAAATAATTGAGTTAGAACAACCACCTCTCGTTTGACAGTCTTTTGAGTCAGTTGATAACTATTAAGGGGCTGTCAAATTAGGCTATCAAAGTTTCGATTCGACATATCACCGAAATGGTTAGGCAATGTGAAGTTCCATCGCGTTTTGTTGTTGATGGAAAAGGTTTAAATACTATAAGAAAGGCAGTCATGGACGTAATCTAATGGATCACCAAATGTGTTCGGTAGGGTAATTCAGTATCACCGAATGTTGCACCTGATTGACCTATTTGAGCTTTTCAAATTCTTTTAAACTTTCACTTTTCATTGTCCACTTTATTCATAACCTATATACCTAATACTCTTCACGATTTTAAGTTTTTCCTGTCAATGGGATTGTGTTGGAAAATCAGCAAAAAAATCAATCTTTCTCACTTGCATTTTCTGCACATCAATATCAAGGTATGTTTTTCGCCCTTTATTTTTATTTTTGAGCTATTCTTGGGTGGTAAGGGTTTGAATATGCTTTTAGAAGATTGTTAATCATTGTGTGATGATAAAGAACCATTGAGAAGCATGTATATGTTTTTGGATTGAAGTCATCAAAACCCTAAGTCCCTACTTGTACTTGCATGGTTAAGTTTTTACATTCATTAGTTATTGATGAAAATTTATGGTGGAATTAGGTAGGGTCTAAGTAATATTTGATTAAGGTTGTGCCTAATTGTTGACCATGCAATGTTTTTTCCCAATTTGATCGAAATGCTTTGTTATGTAGCTTTAGTTAGGATAAATGAATGTTGTTGCCTGAGATTGCAGATGTAAAATCATGTTTATAGGTTTGTGTTTGTCTAATGGGTTATGGGTGATGTCTGAGTAAACAATGAATTTGATTGAGCGACTTTAACTTGCCCGATGATAGAGTGGGTAACATCTTTCTTATGGGTAAAATCCTCATTTGATTAAATTTGAACCCGTGATGAGAATGTTGGCATAAAATCAACCTATAAATATGTGTGATATTATTGGGGTTGCGTGTAAAATTCACTTAGTATTTTATGTTACGTGCTTGAATTGGAATCTTAGGAGAAATTTTCCTTGCAAGTCATTTTTGGCGATGGTCATTTTGACAGTCAAAATTGACTCGGTGATGTGCCAAAAGACCACATATAATGCCTTTTATGACAAGTTTCTGATGTTGAGTTCTGGCACTTTCAGCGATGGTTATTTTGCTGCTGATTTAGTTTGGAAGACGGCCAAATAGGAAAATCTATCGTCGATTGTGACCGTGATTTAGACCTTGAAATTTATGAAGAAAAGCGATGATCATTTTGACCACCGAATCAGTTCGGTGATCCACCGAACATGATCGGCGGGTAAACTGACCTGTTTGCCAAGCTTGCTTTTATGATGCTTATTTTTTAATTTTTCTTTCACATTATTGGTTTTCACATCCATGATTAGCCTATTTTGCAGGTATGGCTTCAAAAAAATATGTGGCAACTCGTGGAAGATCCAATTCAAGCTGGATAGCCCCCATAACTGCCGACCGGGCTAAGCAAAGAGCACAAAGACCCCATAAGGAAGAACGGGGCAAAGGCAAGAGAAAAATGGTAGAGAAATGGGATCTATGAAGTTATGAAGAAGGGTCCGTCAATGTAGAATGGACCATCTTTGACGATGATGAAGTATGGTCCAAAGCCCTAATTTATGAGCCTCAATCCTCAGATATGAGTAAAATATGATACCAGATAGAGAAAAGGTCCAAAGCGTTACATGACCCTTTCCTCCAGACTTCCCAAACCATTCAAGAGACTATAGCCCCTCAACATTTGAACAGGTTAAAAGCAGCAAGGCTGAGAACTATCTAGGAGGAGAGGAGGTTGTCGACTAATGGGGTTATTGCTAGGTACCCTGAGGTGTGGAACATTTTGAAGTTCCATGAGTTCCAATACTTCACCACACCTCAGGATCCTTATATTCCAAGTTGGGTCAATGAGTTATATTAAGCATATGCCAAGGTCATCCCAAATAGTAAGGGAAAAATTAAAATTACTCCAAATCTAATCGACGTTGTTGAACTGACAGGTGTGCCTATTCCATATAATGAGATAGAGATAAATGATTTATTGAGGTGAACCTTCAGAATATGAAACGATTTGGCAAACATGATTGAGAAGGAAACCCTTGATGATCTAAAAGTGTGGTTAGCCCTAATGATTAGTAGTGTTTCTTCCTCATGGTTCGGTGAGGGAGTACTGATCAAAAAGAAAGAGTTTAACATTCCTGTGCGGTTCTGGTTTGGTTTTATAAGTAGCAACCTCATGCCATCTTAATATGAGTCAATCCTTCAACATCCTAAAGAGGCATTGCTTGGTTGATTATAGACCACAGGAAATTAAATCTTGGTTCAATAATTGCCCTGAAGATCCTCACCCGAGCAAAGCAGCTTCAAACCTCCCTTTCATTTCCAAGCCTCATCACAGCCTTGTGTCGATAAGTCGGAGTTTCTTTTGTCCGAAAAAACAGATGTTGAGCTTAATCCATTAGTGTCAGGAAACGTAAGTACGTCCTAGATATGACATAGTGAAGGAAAACTCAAGAGTCCTCGATCAAGCCATCATAGCATCATCACACACATCATCGGTTCGGAAGAGCATATAACAAATAAATAGCACGTAAGTCTAGGAGAAATTGGGGGTTTGGACTCATGCTATGAGGATGTTGCCGGGAATGGGATAAGCATGAATCACATAGCAAATAACAATTACGTTCTAAGGGGCGAGTAAGTTTGAGTCAAGCTATGGGGGCAAGCAGGGTTAGGGACTTTCCACATAAGCACATTCCTCATCTAATCATATCATGATAGCATAAGTGGAAATGGAAGCATAACATAAGATATCATCACTTAACATAGATAGACATATCATTACAAGTATCACATAACATAACGTTTAATAGAGTCAATAGGTCCAACAATGCCTCTACATATTACGGCCTTCCCCCCAAGTCATAAAGTAAAGAAACATAAGGTAAAGACAAAGGTAGATGAAGTTGGGTATTGCCCTTGGAGTATAGGGATCACCACAAGCAACACTTCAAATCTCCGCTAAGCGTCCAACGATAGAAGGAAATCATCCCTGGTCCCTACATGGTTAGAACATGTAGACAAAAAGTATAATTTAGCACATATAATGCACTAAGTATGCGGGTATGCCATTCACATACACGTGATCCTACAACAAGACTAGATGACAAGGGCACACATGGTACAAAAGGGAGTGCATATAGCCAAAAAAATTCATATCATAATAATATACCATATCATGTCGCGAGGCATGAAGTGAAACCCTATATATATATCATAGTGGGGATGTGACCTAAACTGACAACATGAGAGACCAAGCGAACTACTACTTGGAAATGGACTATTTGTCAGGTAGATCCCTAGTCAACCCTTAAACAAGAGGATACATAACAAGTCAATCCCATAAAGGGAGATAACCCATGGTGGCACATGGTTTGATGGAAAGAAGTATGGACCCTTGGAGATATTCCACCCCGATTCCAATTCCTCGGTGCTAAGTACCATCCCATGGGAATATATATACATATATAATCTTTAAAAATGGAGGTTTGAACTTTCATTAAAAACAATGCATAGTTGGGCTAGAAGCCAATTCATAATTCAAGTCTTTCCATAATTAGGCTCAAAAGCCAACAAGAGTTTTCAAAAGCCATTTTCCAAGACAAATGCAATAGGAGTAGCTCATTGTAACAACCCAAATATTTTCGAAATATTCTTATGGTTGGAATTATATGATGTACTAAAAGCCATGTTTGAGTTTTGGTGGCCACGGGTTGAGTTTAAGTGGCCGAATGCAAATTGGGCTAGTTAGTGGCCTAGAGGAACAGTTTTGACAGTTAACTTCAAATAGTCATAGATTTTTATGTGGGTAGAAACATGTGAGCTACCAAATATCAAATTGAATCTACTTGATTTAGCTTTGCAACACAAGTAGTTTCACCCAATTTGGATATCGGATGAGGGATATATGGCACAAATAGTGAGACTGTCTAAAATTCGGAAGCCATTGGAGATAGGCTCAGAAAAATGGCGAAGGACATTTGCACGGACCGTGAAACTTTTCACGGTCCATCTATGGTGTCGTGTGGTGTGACATTGAGCTTGGGGTGTCCTGGAACCACCCCTAAGACAAGTCCAAGTCAACGGGAGCTTGAACGGACTGTTTGACAACAAACGGCCCGTGTACTACCTCGTGAAGTGAGGCAGTAGCCTGGACAAGCCAAGGCTGGAAATGTTGAGGTTAAGGGAGGTCAGACGGTGCCTCTCACGGGACTTCTCACCTTGGAAAGTCCGTTTGGTTGCTCCTCAAGTGTAACAGAAAGTCCTCCGAGAGTTCGCACGTAGAATTGGCTAAGTTCATCTTGACGGCATGGTAAACGGTACGTGAGACCACTTGACAGCACTATAGTTGTCGTTTGGGTGCTGTGTTTAGTGAAAATTTCAAGTTTATTAATGGTATTTTCGTGATTTAACATTTTTCTAAGCCCCCTTTTGGTCCCTTAAGGTATCCTAAACCCCTAAATCATCCCCCAAAACCTCATTCATCCATTAGAACTCCCCTATACTCACTCTTAAGATCCTAAGGCTCTCTTGACCTCCATTGAAGCTAGCTTGTAGAATTTGGGGAAGTAGACTTGATTAGGCTTGATCTTGTTAATTGTTTGCTTGAATTAAGGTATGTGGGACTTGATTCAAGGATCCTCTTTCATCCTTGAAGATCCTAAGAACCCTAA
>JBCEWC010002708.1:0-33122 GCA_038996855.1 Solanum aculeatissimum
AACTTCCAACCTTGAGGCATTAGAGAGTGACAGAGGAATAGAGCCTATGAGTTTGTTACCCCTCAAGATTAATTCTCTAAGGTTTTTAAAATTCCCAATCACTTTTGGGATTTCACTCTCTATGGCATTGAATCGCAGATTCAAAGTCTCGAGTGTGGAAATATTAGAAAGTGAACAAGGGATGGAGCCAGTGAAACTATTATTTGCAAGATTTAGAACTTGAAGTTTGTGTAAAAACCCAAACCAAGAAGGAACCTCCCCTCTGAAGTTGTTCAAACTTAAATCAAGAAACTTAAGCCGACGCAAATGTGCCATTTCTTGAGGTAAGTTTCCATGGAAATTGTTACTCCCCAAGTCGAGAGAACGAAGAAACGTGAGGTTTCCAAAATCATGGGGGATCCTTCCCGTAAGAACCATGTTGGAAAGATTCAAGGACTTCACTCTGTGATGACGAGAACCACAAGTGACTCCTACCCAACGACAAACAGAAGTAGCAGGCGACCAACTTTTATTCAAGAAGTGAAAGGGGTCCGAAATGATTTGGGATTTCAAAGAGAGAAGAGCTAGTTTATCGGTAGTAATGTTTGTTTGGGCCTTAACATAGTGAAGCAACAAGAGCAATGTTAAGAGGGAAAAAGTAAAGGCTTTCTTCATTAGTACAATAATGTTAGTAGGAAAATGATATGGCTAGTAACCTGTGGTTTTGAGACTTTAAATAGCAATAAGATCTCATGTCACATCAATATCAATATAACCAAATCAACATTAGTCTTTCTGGTGTCACTTAAATGTATATATAAAGACTTGACAAGTCAATCAAAGTCTTGCTTTATTTTCTTACTGCTAAATTTGTTGTAAAGGGTCTTTCATATTTCAAAAATTCTGCAGTAAAAAGTAGTGTTTCATCTATTAGTAAAGCAATAATTGTTGTTTAGTGTTTAACAACCATCATTAATACTTAATTCGCAGATTAGATTACCAATCAATTATTATCAGTCAAGTTGGAAACAGCCTTTGGCAGAAATGCAAGATAAGACTGAGTACACTAGACCCTTGTGGTCGGGTCCTTCCCCGGACCCTGCGCATAGCGAGAACTTTAGTGCATCGGATTTACCTTTTTTATCCAATAGGAAATGAAATGATAAAGCAATAATTGTTGTGTAAGTACCATTAAATATACTAGTTTCTGGGTACACCTGTTGTCCGTGTAACCCGTATTAATGAATTCAAATTTTTGTTAAACTTTTTTATCTCCTATGGCTTAGGGACGGAGTTAGAAGTTCAGGTATGAATTCAGCTGAATTTTGTAATTTTTGCTCAAACAATATATTTATATTTAAAAATTCAACAAGTAGGTAGAAAAATTAATTTTTAAAAACTCAATTATTATCACTTGTAATTATCGTTGGGAAATTTTAGAACTCGTAAAATTAAAATCTTATTTCATAACTTGCCTTAGTTTCTCATGTGGGAATTCTCAAGTGTAAAAAGCTACTAGTTTCAAAGAAATTTTCCAAGTTATGTGGGACCAAAGACTTGACAAACTAAAGAAGACCAAAAATCAACATGATGCTTTTTAATTATTAATTCATGCAACTCTCTAGATATGTTGTGAACACATCTTGCTATTTGGTGGCTCCAAACACTAATGCTGATAGAAATGATGAATTAAACCAACTCATAAGTGTAATTAATAAAGTTGTTGATATGTGATCAGTGATTGAGTCGTGAAAACAATCTCTTGCAGAATGATAGGGGTGAAATTACGTACAATCGACCCTTCTCTAAATCCCACACATAGTGAGAGCTTAGCGCGTCAAGTTGTCCTTTTATTGGCTTCAACAACTTTCCTTTCTAAATATCTTGGATGTCCAAGCTACTTGTGAAGAAAAAAGGTGACATACTTAATGGCCAAGATCACTAGAATGTTACAAGGATGGCTAGGAAAATTATTGACTTATAGGGGCAGAGGTGTTCTGACTAAAGAAATGTTACAAGCCATCCATCCCTATTTACACTATCTCTATGAAATATTGATCCCCCTGAAACAGTGAAGAAGCAAACTATGAGATGCATTGCTAACTTTTGCGGCTGTTACGCCAACTCTAAAAGGATAAGTTGTATTAGAATTGATAAAGTTTCATGTTGTTCATAATCGCAGCAAAGGACTAGTCAAAGTAAAGCAAAAATAAATATATATATACATGAATAAGTTGTCTCTTTACTAGCTACCAAGAATATCGCTTAGAACAAGTTATTCATGTTTTAATCTCAGTATAATCTCCATGATGTTTGGTAGTAAGATAGGAAATAAACTATTCATATATAAAATTAATATAACATTTGATTGACAATTTAGAAACTCGTATAACTATTAAATGTATAAATTATGAGGAAAACTATATATTATATTATGCAAGATAAAAGGTGGAATAACTAACACTAAATAACTAATTTATAAACAAAATAATGCATAAATTAACTCATAACCAATTGCTACAATATTAATAACTGTATAACTCTGACAAACTACCAAATGACCCCTTAGTTAATTCAAGTTAAACGCGCTTAACCAAATATTATAAGGATTAAAATAGAAGTTTATCAATAATATAGGGACTAGAGTGTAATTATTCCTTTTTTTTTAAAGAAAAAATATTTATTACCATTAAGTAGATAGAAGAATTGGTAATCACCTAAAACTCTAGGGGGCCTAAATGAACATCTAGAAAGACAGAAAGAAAGAGGAGAAGAAGAAAAAAAACCACTAGAGGAAAGAGCTGTATTCACATGGGATGCTGTTTTAGCTAATGGGTCCTCTCTCTCTCTCCTCTTTCTCTCTCTTAATCCAACCTACAATTATGAGCTTTGAATCATAAAGTTGAAGAGTGGACTGAAGAAAAAAAAAATTCTTCTTAGCTTGTTCTTCCTTCTTTCCCTTTCCTTGATTTTCTTTCAATTTTTTTTTGTTTGATTTGGAGCTGGGAAATTATGGCTGATGATAAGGTAACCATTTTGCTTTCTGGGTATTTTTTTTTATGTATAAAAAGCTTAGAACTTTACTTGTTCATTTGTTTTCTTTCTGTCAGTTTCATTTCTTGGGATATTTGTGTTGTTGCCCCTTTAGATCAAATTTCAGTACTAATCTGAGTTTAGATAATATTTTGCTTTCTGGGTATTTTTGTTGTGTACAAAAAGATTATAACTTTACTTGTTATATGTTGTTTTCTTTCTTGGAAAATTTTAGGGGAATATTTGTTTTGTTGCCTCTTTAGATCAAATTTCAGTACTAATTTGAGTTTAAATACCATTTTGCTTTCTGGGTATTTTTTAATGCACAAAAAGTTTATAACTTTACTTGTTATATTGTTTCCTTTCTGCTAGTTTCATCCTTGGAATATTTATGTTGTTGCCCCTTTAGATCAATTAGTACTAATCTGAGTTTAAATATCATTTTGCTTCCTGGGTATTTCTTTTTATGTGCAAAAAGATTATAACTTTACTTGTTATATGCTGTTTTCCTTTCTGCTAGTTTCATTTTTTGGAAAATTTTAGGGGAATATTTGTGTTGTTGCCTCTTTAGATCAAACTTCAGTACTAATTTGTTTTTAAATACCATTTTGCTTTTTGGGTTTTTTTTTTTAATTGTACAGAAAGTTTATAACTTTACTTGTTAGGTTGTTTTCTTTCTGCTAGTTTCATCCTTGGAGTATTTGTGTTGTTGCCCCTTTAGATCAAATTTCAGTACTAATCTGAGTTTAAAACACTATTTTGCTTTCTGGGTATTTTTTAAATCTACAAAAAGATTATAACTTGTTATAGGTTGTTTTCCTTTTGCTAGTTTTATTTTTTTGGAAAATTTTGGGAAATCTTTCTGTTGTTGCCCCTTTAGAACAAACTTCACTACTAATCTGAGTTTGAATACTATTTTGCTTTGTGGGTATTTTGTTTTATGTTTAAAAAGTTCATAAAAAATATTTTGTTTTATGTATAAAAAGTTCGTAACTTTACTTGTTATGTTGTTTTCTTTCTGCTAGTTTCATTTTTGGAAAGTTTTAGTGGGAATATTTGGGTTGTTGTTTCTTGGATTCAAAGTATGTTTTCCCCTTTAGATCAAATTTCACTAAAAATCTAATTTAAATACCTATGTACTAAAAGTCCATAACTTTACTAGTTAAGATGCTAAACATAAACATATGTCATGTTTAAAATTCAGGATTGTAAAGTTTTTTTGGCTTATGCTTCTCCAATGATACTTTTGGCCTGTAGTACTGCTACATGTTTTTAGTATGATAAGGCTGTATCAGGTTTTAGAAATTGCGTGTCTGAGATCTATGTTTGGTGTGGTTTGTAGGAGATGTCTGCTCCTGTTATGGATGTGAATAGTGCTGTCACTGGTCATATAATTTCCACTACTATTGGAGGGAAAAATGGTGAGCCAAAGCAGGTAAGAATGCTATCTTTTGGGATTCATGAATGTTTGTTATTGCGTTTATCTCCTATTGAGTACTGAACTATAGAGTAATTTATTTCTTATTGACAATTGAAAATTTGTTTGCCTTCCCAAATTATTTGGTGCAGACAGTCAGTTACATGGCAGAACGTGTTGTGGGGACTGGATCATTTGGAGTTGTTTTTCAGGCAAGTGAGCACAAATCTTAGTTGTTTCACTAATTGCTGCATCGTTTATTAACGTGTGGTCAACTGGTACTTGTCTCGTGTAGGCAAAATGCTTGGAAAATGGGGAAACGGTTGCGATAAAGAAGGTTTTACAAGATCGTAGGTACAAGAATCGTGAATTGCAGTTGATGCGCATGATGGATAACCCAAATGTTGTCTCTTTAAAGCATTGCTTCTATTCAACTACTAGTACAAACGAGCTTTTTCTCAATTTAGTCATGGAATATGTTCCGGAAACCATGTATCGCATGTTGAAGCATTATAGCAATATGAACCAAAGAATGCCACTCATCTATGTTAAGCTTTACACATATCAAGTAAGTGACACACCTTTTTGAGGCAGCACTTCTTCCTAAGCTTGAGCTATATTAAACAGAGTCTTGTTCAGGTATTTAGGGGGCTGGCATACATGCATAATGTTGCTGGTGTTTGCCATAGAGATTTGAAACCTCAGAATATTTTGGTAATGTCTCTTCTGAGTTGCTATTTCAACTAGTACATTGTGTCACTTCATATTTTGATATCATTGTTTGGCTTCCACAGGTAGACCCTGTCACCCACCAAGTGAAAATTTGTGATTTTGGAAGTGCAAAAGTGCTGGTAAGTTTTGATCATAAGAGTGCATTTCTGGGGCTTTTCCCTTTTTCCGTATTTATCCTTACATCATAAAGAGGACTGTTGACATTTGTTTATGTTTAGCATCTGTAACTTTCATCTAGTTTGTATTACTTGCAGAGTTAATAGTAAAAAAAAACACGTCTGAACTATCAGTTTTTCTCGAGTTTCACATGCCAACTATCTGGTGTTCCCTTTTTCTACCTAAACTATCTCCATCTACTCAACTAGATGTGATTTGATACATAGATGGTGATATTCAAGTAGGAAAATGGAAGAACTTGTGATAGTTCAGATAGGAAAACAGAACAGCTGATAGTCAGGGTGTGAAACTCACAATAAAGTAATTGTTCGATATGTTTTTAACCATTATTTCTTTTTTGTAACATATGTCAACGAATTGTTTGAACCTGGAAACTTCCCCTTGCATGAAGATTCTTGCTCCACATTTTTGTTAAGTAGAAAGTGATTCTTGTTGAATTTTTTTACTTTTCAAATGTCTTTAGCAGTATAACCATACCATATGGAGTTCATCAACTTCTTGTTTGAACTATCGCCCGACATGTTAACTCTTTTGGGCGGAGATCCTGTTTACCAAACTGTTGTCTTTGACATCCACATATTTGTTTATTTATTGCTGTTTTCTGCCACTGCATCTTCCGTTTACTCAGTTTAAGAATGAGTTCATTGAAATTTGCAGCTGAATCAAGCTGCTATTCAATTTTGTTCTAAACAAACAATGATCACACATAGTGATGAACCTTAGACGAGAACATCTAAAAGTTGGTACATTTTCAGATTAAGATTTGTGTACTTGTGGCATACTGAGTATAACATTCATCAGGTTAAAGGTGAAGCAAACATCTCATACATCTGCTCACGCTTTTATCGAGCTCCGGAGCTCATATTCGGTGCAACAGAGTATACAACCTCTATTGATATATGGTCAGCTGGTTGTGTCCTTGCAGAGCTTCTCCTAGGCCAGGTTTGTAAAGATCTAGTATTTTTCCTTGCTAAAGTGGTCTGTGAGTTTTTTTGTACCCCATAATCCTGCATTAGCAATATTTTCTACTAATTTTGCAATGTTTTTTGCAGCCATTATTTCCGGGAGAAAATGCTGTCGATCAGCTTGTTGAGATAATCAAGGTACAGCTTGAGTAATTCTAAATCTGATGCATAAGTTTCTGTACAATTGTTGTTCATTTGCTTCATCTCCAGGTACTTGGAACACCAACGAGGGAGGAAATTCGCTGTATGAATCCAAATTACACTGATTTTCGGTTTCCACAAATCAAAGCACACCCTTGGCATAAGGTATACTTGCTTGATTTCAGCTTTACCTAGTCGAAGAAAGAGTTTGTAGTTCTATGTGTAGCTTGTTCCTACTTTCTATTTGGTAAAAATGTTAAAGTACTCCCTCCGTTTCAATTTGTTTTTGGTTTTTGACTTGGCACATAGTTTAAGAAAGTAAAGAAGACTTGAATCTTGTGGTCTTAAACTAAATGTATGAAGAATGTACCAAAACGTTATTTAACTTGTGGTCTTACATGCTATGTGAAAAGTTGAATTAGAGAGTTGTCAAAAAAGAAAGAGACATTCTTTATTAAACAGACTAAAAGGTAAGTAAGACAAACAAATTGAAATGGATAGAAAGATATTTTTCTACAATCATCTGCTCCATTAACTTGTAGGGATCTATTAGTCTCTAGTATTTACATTTCCAAGAATTCGTCCTCCGAAAATTCATTCAATTAAGTACGTCTTGATTTGCAATCTACAAGTTGAGAGGCTGAAAAGTTTTAATTAATACCTATGGAGAGTAGGCACAATTTTGCTTTTGAGTTTGTTCACAAGCCATGTTTGTACAATTTCCATTAGTCGGTCTTTTGTCTTGTTTAAACAAGTTTTTGCCGAAGGTCTATAACAGCGGATTGACTGTACATGGAATTTGTTCTGACTAAACAGCTAGCCATTGAGAACAGAAATCATTGAAAAGGGAACTTATAGTTAAATGAGTATAGGTTTTTAGTGATTCTTACCTTTAATAAATTCTATTGCTGTTTCTGAGCTTGTGCACGTAATGTCTCTGCTGCTAACTCACTATATTGCCCTTGCCGTGGTTTCAGGTATTCCACAAGCGGATGCCACCTGAAGCTATTGACCTTGCTTCGCGTCTATTGCAGTACTCACCTAGTCTTCGTTGCAATGCAGTAAGTTTGATCTAGTTGTCTTTTATCTAATTTGATTTTTATTCATTATGCAAGTTATCTTGATTGTGTCTGGCATGTTTTGCCTACTTTCCATTTGGGATAGTTATGCAGGTCTTTTATGTACCAACAAATGATACCATGTTTCTAAACCTCTCTTTATTGTATGCCGAGAACCTAAATCTGACTAGTTAGTGTTCTACTCTACTTTTTGATCTGCAGCTTGAAGCATGTGCGCATCCTTTCTTTGATGAGCTTCGAGAACCCAATGCACGCCTTCCCCATGGCCGGTCATTGCCGCCTCTTTTCAATTTTAAGCAGGAGGTATGTATTTCACTCATGGTCATTGTAGATTTGTGAAACATAGTAGAGTGATTCATTCGATGGACCTTGCTTGAGGGGGGAGACAAAGGAAACACTCGTTTGGGAGGGGAAAAAATCATTTGATCTCAATATGATACATTTCCAAAAGTGATATTGCACGAAGTATTTTAATGAACTAAATCACCTAGCTATCTAATATGCTGGAGTTACTAGTAGCAGCCTTGCTGATCTCAAGCTATATGAAATCTCCCGTGATTCATGAAAAGTGTGCCTAAGCTTTCCGTTTACTTTTGACCTTAATAATAAATCTGTAAGAACTTGCAAACATCGCCTTAAGGCAATTCGAGAGACAACAACAACAATATGGTCAGTATAGTCCCACAAGCGAGGTCTGGGGAGGGTATTATGTACGCAGATCTATCCCTAACTTTGTAGGGTAGAGCGGTGGTTTCCAATAGACCCTCGGAAAAGAGAAGATCCTCAAAGCAATTCTAGAGACAACTTGACTATATTATCTATTGAAGTAACTCGTCTCCTAATCAAACGTACCCTTGTTCAATCGCGAATAAACTTTACTAAATTGTTATTAAAGCAACTTTTATGCTGATCCAACTATATTCTATGGTTTCAGTTGTCTGGTGCCTCTCCAGACCTCATTAACAGGTTGATACCAGATCATATAAAAAGGCAAATGGGACATCTTTTCACAACACGCGATGACATGACATGAAAGTAAAGCTTAGTGAAGTATACCGGTTGATGATGATCTATCTATATACATCAAGAGATCCATGTTTACATTCTCCATAACGG
Organism: Solanum aculeatissimum; assembly: GCA_038996855.1. Lineage (NCBI taxonomy): Eukaryota > Viridiplantae > Streptophyta > Magnoliopsida > Solanales > Solanaceae > Solanum > Solanum aculeatissimum. The sequence continues at coordinate 8,640 of JBCEWC010002708.1, forward strand.
GTTCCACCATGACAAGCTGCATCTCCTTCTCGACGAGAGAACAAAGTAAAGAGTTGCTGTGTATTTTAATCCTTGGTCGTGGTATTGTCCTTTTTACGTTCCACCCTTCGAGTATCTCTCCCTCCTCTCTTACCAGCCAACTAGTATATGGAAAGTTCTTTTTTTTGTACATGTTTGTAGTAGCAAATTGACCAGAAAGCTCCCATCATCATACAAAATGAAATGTATTTTGTCAAAAAAAACATAGCAAAGGAATCAAGGGGCTGTTTAATTTCTTGTAAAATTTCATCTTTGTGTTCTGTTTGTACTTAGTTTCATCTTTTTACACTTTCTGTCAACATTGGTTACTGTTACTGTATGTGCTTACCATTAATGGATTTTCTATTTTATTCCCTCTATTTTCTGGTCAAGTCGATCAAAGTCAAAGCAGGGAGGAAATGTTTATTTACAGTTATAGTACGACTTTTCATTTTTTGTTTGGTATTTCAATAAGTAAGTTGAGTGTGTTTTTTGAAGAATAAAAGTTATATAACATTACAAATATGGTGTAATGTTAAAAATTATAAGTTTAAATTCCTTATTTTTAATATATTTTTTAAAGTCAAATTATGCCAATCAAAATCCAAAAAGAAACCACTTTTATGTTTGCCAATCAAAAATCTTTTCACAAACTAGCCACATGCTTCATGCTTGCCTTAAAAAAGGTTACATACAAAAAAAAAGTGAAAATTATGATCATGTGGGAAAGATAGTAATCAATAGTGATGTGTGGTTATCGTCAGCTCGTGACGTAAGGTGTTGAATAAGTCTCGTAATGAATAGTATATAAATGCCATAAAGATTAGACCCTTGCTAACCTTTGCTCTGAAAAAATGGCTTCATCCGATATGATTAACACTTAAACATTGCATTTTTGTCAATCAACGAATGACTGCATATTGAGATAAGGCATCTCTTTATTTATTTATCTTTTGATGGGAAAATAAAAAAGAAGAAGGAAGACATAGATATATAATATTCTAAGTTTTTTTCTTTAATTAGTATTAATATTTTAAACTACGACTGTTATGTATCTGGTGAAATTAAAAAGGTTTGCTCTAGAAAATCTCACTACACACACAAGTTTTTTTTTCTCTTTTTGTATATCTACGTACAAAATAAATATTGAATATATTTAGTAAATTTTTGCATCTGTCATCGAGTGATATTAGTATTGATAAAAAAGATATTTAGATATCTAATCAAATAGTCGAGATTCTATTTGGCAATTCAAAGATAAAAGGTGGTGAATTTATTATAACTTGGTCAACATGTTTATACTATACATCACATGCTTAATCAATAATCACCAAATGGATAGGAGATCTTCAATGTTTAGATTAATTGATAAATAATTCAAATCTTACTAACGAACTTTAATTGACCATATTATTTGTCTCTCAATAATTCTTGTAATTAATTCTTAGATAATTGATTTATTTTGATTGGTTTAGATGTTCTTTTAGTTAATAGTTGGCAATGTGGATGACAAGTGGCTACCCTAATACTAATTAAGGTATATTTAGATGATAATAATTTGATCCAATCATGAATTTGACCAGACTCGATAAATTAGACTTTGATTAAATATGTATTGAAAAATCTTTTGTATATACTTAACAATTTTGTTAGTGCTTCTTTAAGCACTCAATATATAAAATTTCAATCACAAATTCTTGAATTTGTTTCTATCAACGATAAGTCATATTGACTCCTATTATTATTTGAGATTATTTCAGATAGCTAAACTTTCTCTCGATTATTAATAGTTTAATTATAAAAAAAAGTGACCATCTTGAATATTTTGGATATTAAACTTCAAAGCTAAATTGAATATTTAAAATATAAAATTTAGATAGTTGAAAACTATACGAAAAATATTATGTTGTAATTTTTCTCATATTAATATTATCAAAGTTTATATGATTTGAGGTCGATAAATGAAATAGTGACAAATAAAAGTAAACTGAGGGAATACTAGTTACCCAAAAAAGCTGCTGACAGACTGACATTGACTCCTATTTTAGTGTTTCCTCGGATATCACCTGATTGTTGGGCCAATTCCACTGTCTTGTCATCCTGAGTTAATGTACAAAACCAGTTTTAATCACTTTCTATATATAAACAAACTAAAAAAGTTAACTTCTTTACGTAGAATCAGTCCAAAGCAATTCACTTTCCATAAATCCCAAGTTGATAGGGGTCCACAGAACTTGCAAGACTTCAATTTTTCATCAAATTCATCGACCCTTTTGAGTGTTTGATTGATTTTATTTGATTAGAGGGAAAGGGAAAGGGGGTTGATCAATCTTTGGAATTTTGTGGGAATTCTGTTGCTTTGGTTTTTGCTCATTAAGTGTTTGATTGATTGCCTGAATGAAATTTGTAAGACTTGTTTTTTAAATTTTGATTGATTTGATTAGAGGGAAAGGGGGTTTGATCAGTCTTGGAGTTTTGCCTGAACTGATTGATTGAATGAAATTTTGAGGGAAGTTATGGATAAGAAGGTGGATGTAGGGGATCAAAAAGTGGATGTTCCTGAGACTGTGGTGACTATTAGATTGGATGAAGATGGGGAAACTGAAAAATCAAGAATTGGTGGGGAAGAGGGAGATTCGGGTGTGAAGGGAAATGGGGCGGAAGGGAATGAGGTGAAAATGAAGGATTTGAAGAAGGGTGATGATTTTTCGACTGTAATTGATATGAGGTGTGATGGTGGTGATGGGAAAATGGGAGAGGATTTTGAAGGGGATGGACAAAGGGTGTGTAGAATTTGCCATTTGAGTACGTTTGAAGCTGAAAAGAATTTGGTGGATTTGATTGAGATTGGTTGTGGGTGTAAAGGAGAGCTTGGATTTGTGCATTCTCATTGTGCTGAGGCATGGTTTAAGCTTAAAGGAAACAGGTAATTAGTGTTTTTGTTTTTTTGCTTAAGATTCATCTTGTTCTAGTTTATTGTCAATCTTAGCTTGATCATCTGATTCTTCGACTGATGTTAAGATCTGTAGTTGCTTACTTTAATCTTGTTGTAACTATACGGCATTTGAACCTATCTCAACCCCAAACTTTAGCTCATGATGGGAGGATTGCCCAAGTCCATGTAAGCTGACCACCACTTCATTCCCCAACCAATGTGGAACTCTAACACACTCTAACACCTCCTTCACCTCCATGCCCAACTGTAGCGTTGACCAAGAGCCCAAATAAAGACGAACTTAGCTCTAGTACCATGTAAAGATATGACACATGGGCTTGACTCAACTCCAAAAACTAGCTAATGAGGGGAGAATTGTCCAAGTCTATATAAGCAAACCATCCGTCCATTCCTCAACCAATGTAGGACTCTAACCCACTCTAGCATTAAAGGGGATGCTGATAAATTTTTACTTGTCTTCAGATCTTCTGATGACGAAGCTTGATACTGAATGTTTCTCTAAGCATTGTCTAATTGGTTTGTGAACTTGATGTATGGCCAATTGCATTTTCATGTTTTAGTGTCTCATAAGAATAATTAAGTGTCTTTCACAGATGTTGATTCAAGATTTTGAATTGGGTTGATGCAGCCTTTAAGATTCTTAACACTTAACTCATTGTACTATGTGATCCTGGATTTGAAAGTCGATATTTATTGAAAATTTAGTGGTTTTCACATATATTTATGCTTTGTATCGTGTTGGGGAGAACCAGTAAATGCTATGCAACATTGGATGTTGGTTTTTGATTAGGTAGGCCGATGGCAATGTACGTAGATTAGGTTCTCTTAGATCTATCTTATGCAGTCACCTCTGGCAAAACTTGCTCATTGAGCATCCACTACAAAAAAAAAAAAAGGTATTAGCTGTGAACTTCGTCTCTATTTTGCTCGTATCTAAGAAAATTTTGTGATAATTCATCGCTAATCCATTGCTAAATGCCACAAATCTTCATCCTAGTTACTTGAGTATGTTATAGTCATTCTATTCTTAAACTAAAAAGCTATGTTTCATGCATAGTGTACAAGCAATGCAGTAAGTCATGGAGAAGATACTGCAGAAAACCCATTACTGATTTATGCTAGTGGGCATAACTTGTATGCTCAACTCAAAAATAAAAACTAAAGGAGTTACTTGGAATTCATGTTGTGGATTCTTAAATCTATGCGTTAAATCTATGCGGCCCTTGGTTTCACATTCTTCAGAATACCCACTTCAAAGCATGAGAATAATTCCCATTGATTTGTTATCCTCAAATCCAACTAACATTGAAAAATAATGCCTTAGATGGTTTACATTGTTTCAAATAGGTGATAAATGATTCGTATCCCTTGACAACTAATGGGCATGAAACGCCAGCCAAGATGTTCTTTGTTTACTTTTGTTGTTTCATTTGCATGTCCTTCTGAGGTTATCTGCTGGTAGAATCATGTTGCTTTGCAGTCCAAATAGCTTAATGGCATGTCATTCATTACCATAACTGCTTCAATATTAGGAAATTTATAACTGCTTCACTCACCAGCATCTAAACAGGAAAAGAAAAACTTAAAAAATGCTAATCATTCATAGAATTCAGGAGTTTGTGTTATTTTATTTACTAAAATTTTAAAGTTCTGGACCATAAATTCCACAATATTGATTTTGTGGTTTTTCTTTTGTGTCATCGTCGTGCAGAGTGTGTGAAATATGCAGGGAGGTTGCACAAAACGTTGCTGGTGTCAGCAATAACAGATTTATTGAAGAGTGGAATGATTCAAGATCTACTGCAAGTGGTACTGGTTCAACCGAAACAACTAGAGGTTGCTGGCATGGGCAGCCATTCTGTAACTTCTTGATGGCGTGCCTGGTAATATCATTTGTGTTGCCTTGGTTTTTTCGTGTAAATATGTTTTGATGAGGTAAAGACGGTATATATATATATATATTTACTTACTTCCTCATTAAAATAGCATAGATAGCAATACATCTGGTGTTCAGTACTTACAACCAGCTTAACTTTTTATCACATTTGCATTGTTTTGCTTTGATTTGGGCAAAGTTCTTGTTGACCTCAGAATACTTTTGGATACTAAATGAAGAAGGGCCAATATTGTTTGCTAAATAGAGCCTTTGGCTGTATAAAGTTTCAACATATGTTATGGATATCTTCTTTTGCATTTTTCTGGTTTTTTATATTGCAGTAGGTAGTTTTATTAGTGCTACATAATCTTCTTGCCCTTTGAAATCTTGAAGTGGCATGAATTCTCTTGCTCTGGTGGGAACTTCCTTTTGTTTGCACTCTTAATAAGGAAGTAATTTACCATTTCAAGATATCTTGTGCTAGTTGTGCTGAGGTGCATGATATTTAAACAAGACACACTAATTTGGCCGTAGCTGACAAGTAAACACTCCAACTTTAATTTGAGTGTGCATATCTTGACACCTCAGCTCATTTCCACTGTGTCGGTTGAACACTCAAACTTACAAAATAATCATCTAGATACCTCCAAAATTTATGTGTCAAGTCACCGTCTGATGTCCACGAGACACAGTAGGGACGATTGGAGTGTTCAATTGTCAACTCAGTAAAGATCAAGTTGAGGTGTCTAAGAACCCGACATTATATATGTGATATTTAAAATTTATTTTATACATAAAAAATATTTACTATAATGTAATTTATATATTTTCTTCAACTTTCTCATGATTTTCATGTTTAATATTAGGTTTGGACTTACAAAACTAAGTCCATTGTTTGTCATAGGATAAACAAAAGTTCAAATCACTAATGTATATTTCTCTTATATTTAATATCGGGTTATCGATTTTTAATTTTTCTAATGTATATTTTGCTTGAAATTACACAATCGATAAAAATTCTCGAGAATTTTTAACAAAAACTCGAAATTAAAAAATCCGACTATTATTTACTTGGTTTGATTTATAGATTTTAAAATCTGACATAAATAATTTGATTTGATATATTAAAAAAAATCAAAACTAACACAAAAATTCAAATTGTTGTAAGAAAAACTTTTCCAAAATATTTTCTTTAAACATATATTTCCCAGATTTGCTATTTTAAAATGGTAAATTATTACTTATTATTAGTTCTTCACCAAGAATTGGCCCACCAGTTTAGAATTTTGAAATTTAAAGAAATGATTAATGCATAAGTTTAAAAGTTCATATCTTTTTAATTTTATAAATATTTTAATCAATAAATTTTGAATAGGGACAAATATACCAACAAAATAAATAGAAAGAATTTAAGAAAATATAAATAAGGTTACAACTTGTCTTTAATACTGAGATGATCACTTTGGGACACCACCATTGGAGCTGCTCCTCTCTTAATCAAAGGTCTCCAGTTTGAGCTTTGAGAATGGAAAAATCATTGGTAGAGAGTGTTTTCTTCCAAATGGAACTCTACGGGGCACGAATCCAGATATAGTCGAGCTCCAATATAGGTACCGAACATCATGCATTTAATTTTTATCAGAATATTAAAATATGAAATAATAATGATTGGTCCTTTTTTTGAGAATTTTATATATTAACCAATACATGAACAATAATGACCAAAGCTGGATGTTATAATGACATTTCATTGCCATTGTCACCAACCTGGCATAGCCTCATATTAAAGTTACATTATGATCAAATATTCATTATTTATTTCTAATGTATGCCCACATTTTGAGTGTAGAAAAAGCTAAAAATAATAAATAAAAAAGTAATACTTATAGATCAAGTAGAAATCATATGGTGGAAATGATGATGAAATGTAATCAAAATGTCTGACAAGATCAATAAAAAGTTAATCCATGAAGGGTAGATGGAAACTTTTTGTTCTAAGTGGTTGAATGTCTTCAGCATCGAGACCTTTTACCATCCCAGATCCCATTTGTGAAATTTCACAGGATAAGTTATTTTTTGTTTGGAATTTTCGCTCTTCTATATACAAAATATATCTCTCTAGGAGTGTTACACTCTGCAGGTCAAATGGTCCCTTATGATGTCTCTAATCGATATTGTATGCCTCGCGAGTGCTTTTGGATCCACGTCTTGTTGCAAGGCTCATTTTATTTGTGGGTCATAAAGCGATTGCCTTTTATTCCACTGACTATCTGCTACTTCCTACTAGTATAGGTATCGAGTAACTCTGCCTAAGAACAAGCCTCAGGTAGAAGGGAAAGAGAGTAGATAATGGAAGACATAGAAAGTAGAGTATCAGTTGAAGTACCAACCCTCACATGGCAAAATCCAACACAAGAGCTGGAAAAGCATGGTTAGGTAGGTACCTATTTTATTTTAAGCCTTAATGAGCTAAAAACAGGCAAAAACAACTAAAAAGTCTGAAAGAAATTTCAACTCCATTGGAGAAATGGTGGTGTGGGCAGTGGGGGATACATAGTGTATGTCAACGCAGTTCGAGAGGTAGAGAGGTTATTTCTGATAGACCCACAACTCAAGGGAAAGGATATCAAAGCAGTTTAGGAAAAGAAATAACGGAAGTGAAGGAGCCAAAGCAAAATACTAAAGATAGCATAGCATGACAAAGCATTCTAGAAAAAGAAATATCTGGTAGCTACAACAAAATAATACAATAATCGAAGTACGAGAAACGATGGAGTATGCTCTATAGCTTGTTAATCACATATCCAACAGGATCTCAAGGATTCATGGCAATAAATACATTAGTCGGAAACAATAGACACTAGAACGACAATTAAAAATCAAGCAAGTTAGAATCGGTTATATGAATTCTCTTATCTATTACATAAAAATAGGCATTTGAAAGTGAAAGCAAAAAAGCATCATGGACACCCCCCCTAGTAATCCTTTGTGGTGATCAGGTACCATAGTATCCTAAGGAGCTATGTTACACAGACCCTCCAAGTGATGCCCTACCATGTCAGATCCTCCAAAAATGCAGAGCTTTTGGAAGATTTGATACATACCCGACGATAGTTTTGAAGAGTTTGAGCAACATAGCTAAGAAGGGGACTAATTGAGCTTCTTCTGTCAAATGTAATAATGTGCCACTAATGAACCTTTTTTGTCTTCAATGGAGATCGTTTTCACAGCATTCTGTTAGATCTCATAAAATCACTGGCATCACAGGGCATAAGAGGAATGCTGGAAAGTATGGTAGAGCACAAAGAAAACAAAAGAACTTACAACGAAAAATCATGCAAGTAACAACGAAAATGGTGATCTTTGCAGTTAAAACTGAAGCGATAGACTATAGAGCTAATTTGGTAGATACTTCATATTGTCTTTATGCTGCTTGGACTGTTTTACAGGTATGTGTTCAGTACGGTTCTATGGAAGCACCCGGTATGGGTATGTCAAACTTTTCCAGCTAAGTACCCTAACCCTTATCACACTTCCACTGGACACGGGTACATCAAGACAAATGAAGGATCCATACGACATATTGTCTCATCCATTGTCATGACTCGTAACCAACACGTGAAAAATAAAGGAATCTTTCACACTGTCAATCAACAAATGAGTGCAGCAAATGCCAAATCCAAACAACAAAATGTTATAAGGATTAAGATATCCACATATATTGGAAATCAAAACCATATACTTCAATCAGTCAATCAAAAATACATACAAAAAAAGAAAATTTCATTAATAGGCAATTTCTCCCATCATACACTTAACGATCAATTTATCCGCCTACTTCCTCCAATCAAACCAAATGAAGTAGCCACCCTTCTACTTCTAACAAGATACAACGGTATAATTAACTAAACAAATTTCATAATCCAATTAAGAAATTTCCTAAACTAAACGAACCAAGATTTCATTTTTATACTCATTTACAGCATTTGGCCAACAGAATCAAGAAAATAATCAAGAATACAATCGAGGAAAGTGCAATGGAAATACCAAGAACAACCTTACTTGGTCCATGACTATGTTCCTGGTGCTGACTCTCATCATCAGCATAATCTTCAGAATCATCACTATCGTCCGAATTAATTTCCTTTGATGCTGGAGGTGGCATAGGCAACCCATGTTTATCACACGGAGCAATCCCAAGCTTCACTTTAGACGACAATGTCGAATGATTATAACAAAGATTCGAATTTCCTCCCACCTTCAACACAGTCAATTTCTTTATAAACGAAGCATTAAAAGGCAAAACGCCATGAAAGTTATTCTTCTCAAGATTCAAGTACTTCAATCTCTTCATATCAGAAATGAACTTAGGAATAGTCCCATTCAGCTGATTAGACCCCAAATCAAGATGAACTAATCCTGGAATAGCAGCAAACGAATCCGGAACAGATCCAGACAACGAATTCGAACTCAAAGACACATTTTGCAGTGAAGACAAATCACCAAACGAAACGGGGATAGTTCCATTAAGTGAATTCGAAGACAAATTGAGGTAAACAAGATTCTCCAGCTCAGTTAACGGAGTGGGTATCCTCCCTTTCAGTTTATTCCCAGACAAATCTACATAAGTAAGATTGGAATGCCAATGTTTAGGCAAATACCCAGTAAGATTAGCATTCGAAATCGTAACACTCTGCAAGTCTTTTATACCACTCAAGATTATAGAAGGTCCACTAGCAACAATAGAAACATGAGAAACAGTTAAATCAGTAACATTCTTCAATTTACTAAGCCAAATCCCAGATAGTTTCTTCAAGCTACCAACACAAGTAAAAGATTTCAGATTCAAAGCAAGCTGAGAAGGTAACCTAATAGGGGAAATGGGGCAATTGAAAAACCCCAAATCCTTCACTGTAGACAAGGACTTCAATGCAGTAAGTGACAATGCAACATCCTCAGAGCAGTTAATGAGGTTTAATGAGACAATGTGACGAAATGGGGCTGCAGAATCACAAATGGTGGTTGAATTGTGAGATGGGGAACATGGGTTTTTGCCTGTTGGGATGTTGAGTGATTGTAGAGCTTTGAGCTGTTTTGGGTCAAGAACTGAAGATGAAGATGATGTGTGAGTTGGTGGAGCTGAAATAGGTGAGGGTTTTGGAGATGGAGAAGAAAGGGGTGAAGGGGAAGTGGAAGGAAGTGATTTTGAAGTGGCAATGGTGAGGAAAAGAGTGAAAAAGATGAGAAGACAAAAGGGATCTAGAGAAGTAGCCATTGTTATTTGTTGTTTTTGCTTTGAAGAAAGATGGAAGATTTTTCCAACTCTGTATTGAAGTTTGTACAGAGAAAGATAGTGCAAAATAAGAGTCACTCTCTTGGGAGTATGCATATGCCCTTAGAGTTTGATGTAATTACAGAAAAACTACATTTGTACATGTATATAACTAGCTAAACTCGGGTCGTTTGATCGGAAATAAGTTATCCTGAAATTAACTATATCATGATAAGTTATCTTATAATTTTGTGACTATGTAATATTTCCAACCAAACGCATGATAAATAATCTTATATTTTATCCTGAATTAATATTTCTTATACCTCACACCAAATGACTGCAATTGTGTTTTTTGTCGTATAACGCTTTCCATTTCAATTAACTTCTTGTCGTGATTTGCTTTCATATGTGTATTTTTTTTACCCGATTGTTTGAAGGTCTATTAAAAAGTAGGAGTAAAGTGTACGTATATTCTATACTCTTTACTTGTAGAATCAATAATAGACTGATATTGTTGAACAGATAAATGCAAATAATAGTTTGAAGCAAAAAATATCATGCTTTCACGCAGGATTTGAAGAAGAACTACACTTTAAAAATCTGATAAAGACAATTTATTCTAATACAAATATTAGTGACCGATTAAAAGAAAGAATTGTTAGGAAACTATTTCTAAGAAAGATTATGATGAGTGGAAGTACAATATAAGTTAAGTTAAACTTTTATAATTTTAGCTTAAATTATGTATATATAATATGAAATACACTATATAAATATGTATGAATATTAAATTTTGAATTCATTAACTTAAATGTCATTGGATATTTGATTGACTATTTGAAATTATTTAAACTTATAAAATATTCTCTCTGTCCATCTTTACTTGGCCCCTATACTATTTTAGGATGTTCAACAATACTTGTCCAGTTTATGAAATCAAGAGATAATTTTACATTTAGTTCCTAATTTACCCTTGTCATTAATTATAGTTATGTCTCTATTACATTTTTCAATACATTGCATTAATTATATTCAAAGGATAATTTGGTAAAATTACCCCATCATTTACTACTTCTTAATCCCTGTGCTAAGTCAATAAGGGCCAAGTAAAGTTGAACGGAGGGAGTAATAAATAATTTAAATTAACTATTTTTAAAAAATCACTTTTAAGATGGGGGAATTAATAGGTTTATTTAAAACCAAGAAAGGTCAAAAAAGAATTCCAAGTTCCAAAGTTTATTGAAATTATAAATAAATTATGTATCTAAGTTGAAGGGGCACTAAAATTTTTTATATATAAAAAAAAAAAATGTTGTTTTTATCCGTTATAAAAGAGCAAGAAAATTACAAATATTTTCAACTGGGATACAGATGTAATGCCAGCTTTTTAATAATATGCTTTTTCTAATTCTACTATTTTTGGTCCTTTTCATGGTACTATCATTTTCTTGGAATAGTAATTTTTTTTTTCTAATTCTAATTAACTTTAAATTTTTGGCCAGTAGGATAATATTAGTACCAACATTGTGAGGGACAAATTTATCACAATATTATGACAAAATTTATCAAGGTTAATAAAATTTGTGCTAGACATGAAGATTCATCATAATTCAATAATAAATGTGTGATGAAAATAATCATTTAAATAGTAATTGTAATAGTGTAAAATAATTATTTACACTATAACTAAATATATAGTTTAAATCTTTTATCAAAATAGTCCATATGACATCTAGATGCATGCAAAAAAGAAGAGAGTAGAATCCGTGAAATTTAAATTCAAAATCTGCTTTTGTATTTAGCTAACTTGTTTGGTTGAACATCTTAGAAATATTTGAGATTGAATTACTAATGGCAAGACAAAAAGGAAGCTATAAGAAGTCAAACATCATATGACGATACATTATATCATAAAAAGAGAAATAATATAACAAGGACACACACATTTAACGTGGTATCATAATGCTTCAACCACATGACACATATATATGCATTTGAGAGTAGTGTGTGCAAAGAGGGACGTATCTAGTGTGTAAGTTATGAATTCAATTGAATCTTATTTCTCAAAAGAATCACAAAATAAGTAAAATTTATAGATTTTGAATTTGGTAATCAAGCTGTCATATTACTATCTCAAAATTTGAATTTATAAAGTTTAGATTCCCAATCAATCATTATGTCTTGCTAACTTGTTTGATTGAGCATCCCGAAATCTCTGAGTGTGAGTGACGATGAAGAAGAAGAATGACAAAGCAATTTAATAACTTTAACTCAGATTTTGAATATGTTTTGATTTTTGATTAAATTCAATATAAATATAAATTTTGAATTACCTGATAAATCATCCATCGTACGAACTATGATAAAATTACAAACTCAAACTTAAAAATTGAAATTCTGAATCCATTTCAGGTTGAGTGGTTGAGGAGAAGAATGGCAGGGCAATTCTCCTTTGGCAAAGATAATATAATGTTCATGCAAAATATATAGGGTTTGCATATATATACATTTGCCATAGGAGAATTGCACTGTTATTTCTCACTCCCCATTTTACCTCCATGCTTATATTTTAAGCTCCTTCTAATAAATCTCATATTGCATGCTTGATTTCCACATAAAATGAACACATACTATATATAGTGGAGGGGGTGAGGGATATTATTGGCATATGCTTAAGTTTTGTTCTTGGAAGACAAAGGAAATAATGATCTTTTATAAATTTCTCTTTTTGTGATTTAGATGCTTTTCAAGATTTGAATAAATTGCTATTTATAAGTATTTTGATTTCGTTTCAAATTATGCGTCTTACTTCTTTTTCTCTGATTAGTCAGAAAAGTTCCACCATCTTATATATTAGTTCCATCGATTTCAATATATGAGATATTATTTGATCAAACGCAAAAATTTTCTTTTTAAGAAAAAAATTGAAATTTGTTTATGTATTACAAAATCCACTAGATTTATTAGATCTTTATTATGCTTGTGTCTTTTGTTTACTAAGAAGTCAACATATTGGTTCGTCTCTCTCCAAATGTATTTGATTAAAGATTTGATAATATTCAACAAGTATTTACAATCTTCAATAATATTCTAAGAGGGTCGATGATATTACATTTCCTCACACTATATTAATTAACCCTTTTTTATGCTTCATAATTCTATAGTAAGAATTGTCGTATATTTCACCTTATCTTAATACCTCAATAATTATTTTTTCGTTATCATCTTTAAAAATATAATTCACCCCAAAATGACATTTTTACATAGTATCTTGAACTTAATATTACTATTCTATGATTAAAATCTATAAAATTTAAATTCTGAACTTTAATCCCGAACAAATATATCAAAAATTTAAGGTTGGGACCAAGAATATGTACTTCAATTCTAGGAATGACATGAACAAAAGCAATTAGTTGGTGGAGGAGAATGTGCCATTGAATCTCAAGAATGTGCTATTCATTTTTATTTTCAATTTTTTTTAGTCTTGAATTTTATTTCTCCTACAAGTTTTTATTTTGTGAAAAATTTAGTGTAGAAATTCTTGATTAAAAGCAACCCACAAGCTTGAGATGCTTCATTTTCAACTATTTTCTTGTTTTAATACTTTACTTCCTTTATGTCTCTTGGAAATGGCAAAGAGACAAGAACTTAATTTACTGTTCCCTTTGTTTCATTTTACTTCACTTTTATATTAACAAAAATAATTTTATTTTTAATTGTGATTTTTAACTAATCAAGAGAAGTATATCATTTTCTTTTATTACTATCTTTATCATTAATATCTATATAAAGGATTAATAGTCAAATTTAGTTTTTTTTAAAACATACTATTAATAAGGTTAATTTAATAAAATAAATTCTTTATAAATATTTTATTAAGGAGAATGTCAAACCAAACATAGATCAAGTAAAGTGAAATGACTTAAGAATCCGTAAAATCTCATGTATGTCTAAGCGGCGCCTGAGGATGCCTGGTAGAATTTTATGGGCCAAGGAATAGAAAATAGACGATTTTAGCAGTTTTCGTGAGTGTTAGCCCACGGATCCTGGTACTGTCCGAGGCTTGTGGCCAACTTTCCCAAAAACTTATACCGAGAAGTTCATAACGAGCCCGTCAAGAGCCCCAGGTGGCCCGACGACATTGGAGATCGCCTGGTAGGATTTTATGGGCCATGAAACAAGAAATAAGCAATTTAGGCCCATTTCGTGGGTGTTAACCTACAGTTCCTAGCGCTGCCTGGGGCTCGAGGCCAACTTTCCTGAAAAATTAAACTGAGGGCTCCATAACGAGCTCGGAAAGAGGCCTAGATGGCCCAACGGCAATGGAGATCGCCTGGTAGAAATTTATGGGCCATAGAATAAGAAATAAACGATTTGGAACCTTTTTAGTGGGTGTTAGCCCACTGTTCCCAGCACTGCCCAGGGCTAACTTTCTCAAAACATTACACCGAGGGATCCATGACGATCCCAGCAAGAGGCCCAAGTGGTCTCATGTTATTGGAGATCGCATGGTAGGATTTTATAGGCCAAGGAACAAGAGACAGACGATTTGGGCCCCTTTTCGTGGGTGTTTACCCACGATTCCTAAAGCTACCCAGGGCTTGAGGCCAACTTTCACGAAATATTATACCGAGGGGTCCGTAACAAGCTCGTCAAGATGCTCAGGTGGCCCGGCGACATAGAAAATCGCCTGGTAGGATTTTATGGGCCAAGGAACAGGAAATAAGCTATTTGGGCCCCTTTTTCATGGGTGTTAGCCCATAGTTCCTAGCGCTGCCCAAGGCTAACTTTCTTGAAAAATTATACAGAGTGCTCCGTAATGAGCCCTTCAGGAGGCCCTGGTGGCCCAACGACATTGGAGATTGCCTGGTTGGATCTTATGAGAAGAAGAACAGGAAACAAGCGATTTGGGACCATTTTTGTGGGTGTTAGCTCAAGGTTCCGATCGTTGCCTGGGACTCGGGGCCAACGTTCATGAAAAATTATATAAAGGGGTCCATAACAAAAAATTATAATGCGAGGTCCGTAACGAGCAAGTCAAGAGGCCCAGATTGCACGACAACATTAACAATTGTCTGGTAGGATTTTATGGGTCAAAGAAAAGGAAACAGGCGATTTTGGCCTTTTTTTGTGGGTGTTAGGCCAAGGTTCTTGGTACTGCCCGGGGATCGAGGTTAACATTTCTGAAATATTATACAGAGGGGTCCGTAATGAGCCCGACAAGAGGCCTAGGTGGCCTATCTACATTGGAGATCGCCTGGTAGGATTTTATGGGCCAAGGAACATGAAACAGGCAATTTGGACCCTTTTTGTGGGTGTTAGCCCAAGGTTCCTGGCGCTGCCCGACGTTCGGGGCCAACGTTTCTGAAAGAATTATACTGAGAAGTCTGTAACAAGCCCGACAAGAGGCCCAAGTGGCCTAGCGGCATTGGAGATCTCCTGGCAGGATTTTATGGGCCAAGGAATAGGAAATAAGCAATTTGGGCCTTTTTTCGTGGGTGTTAGCTCACGGTTTGCGGTGCTGCTCGGGGCTAACTTTGCCCAAAAATTATACCAAGGGGTCCTTAAAAAGCCCGTTAAGAGGCCCAGATGGTCCGACAACATTGGAGATCGTCTGGTAGGATTTTAATGGCCAAGGAATAGGAAACTGACGATTTAGGCTCTTTTTCATCGGTGTTAGCCCACGGTTTCTGGCGCTGCCCGGGGCTCGAAGCAAACTTTCCCAAAAAATTATACCAGGGGTCTTTCATGAGCCTGACAAGAGGCCCAGGTGGCTCCGCAACATTGGAGATCACCTGGTAGGATTTTATGGGCCAAGGAAAAGGAAACAGACGATTTGGGCCCTTTTTCATTGGTGTTAGCCCACGGTTCCTGGCGCTGCCTGGGGCTTGGGGCCAACTTTTCCAAAATATTATGCTGACGGGTTTGTAACGAGCCAGACAAGAGCCCAAGGTGGCCCGATGACATTGAAATTGCTTGGTAGAATTTTATGGGCCAAGGATTAAGAAATAGGGGATTTGGGCCCCTTTTCATGGGTGTTAGCCCATGGTTCTTGGTGTTGCCCAGGGCTCGGGGCTAACTTTTCCAACACCATTGGAGATCTCCCACCACCAAATCGTGGGATAACACTAAGAACTGTGGACTAACACCCACGAAAAGTTGCCTAAATCGCATATTTCCTATTCCTTGGCCCATAAAATCCTATAAGGCAATCTTCAACCCCCTCCGGACCACCTAGGCCTCACTCCAAGCTTGTTATTCACCCCACAGTACATTTTTTGGGGAAAGTTTTCCCCGAGCCTCGGGCAGTGCCAAGAATCGTGGGATAACACCCATGAAAAACAACCTAAACCATCTATTTCTCATTCCTTGGCCCATAAAATCACACCAGGCCATCTACCATCCCGCTAGGACACCTGGGACTCTTTCCTGGATCATTAAGGACCCCTCAGTATAATATTTTGGGAAATTTGTCCTCGAGCCTCAGGCAAGGCCATGAACCATGGGCTAACACCCACAAAAAACTACCCAAATCATATGTTTCTTATTCCTTGGCTAGTAAAATCCTACCAGGCCATCTCCAACCCCACCGGGATACCTGAGCCTCTTACCTGGCACATTACGGACCCCTCGGTACAATAATTTAGGAAATTTGGCCTCGAGCCCCGGGTAGCGCCATGAAACGTGGGCTTACACCCACAAAAAACAGCTCAAATTGCCAGTTTCTTGTTCCTTTGCCCATAAACTCCTACCAGGGCATCTCAAACCCCACCGGGATACCTGGGACTTTTTCCTGGCTCGTTACGGATACCTCGGTATAATTTTTAAAGAATTTTTGCCCTGAGCCCCGGCCAGCGCCAGGAACCGTGGGCTAATACCCACAAAATATTGCCCAAATCGCCTGTTTCCTGTTCCTTGGCGCATAAAATTCTACCAGGCCATGTCCAACCCCACCGGACCACCTGAGCCTCTTTCCTATCTCGTTATGGGCCCCTCGATATATTTTTTTGAGAAATTTTTTCCTGAGCTTCGGGCAACGCCAAGAACCATGGGCTAACACTCACAAAAAACTACCCAATTCGCCTGTTTTCTATTCCTTGGCCCATAAAATTCTACCAGAGCATCTCCAACTCCACTGGGCCACTTGACTGGCTTGTTATGGACATCTCAGTATATTTTTTCAAGAAAGTTTACCCCCAGCAGCGACATGAACCGTGGGCTAACACACATGAAAAACTACCCAAATCACATGTTTTATTTTCCTTGACCCACAAAATCCTACCAGGCCATCTCCAACATCGCAGGGTAACCTGGGCCTCTTGTCTGGCTTGTTACGAACACCTCGGTATAATTTTTTAAGAAAGATTGCCCCGAGTTCCAGGAAGCGCCAGAAATCGTGGGCAAACACCCTTGAAATGTTTTCCAAATAGCCTATTTCCTTTTCCTTGGCCTCTAAAATTCTACCAGACCATATCCAACCCCATCGGGCCATCTAGGCTTCTTTCCTGGCTCGTTACGGACCCCTCAATATAATTTTTTGGGAAAGTTTTCCTCTAACCACAGGAAGCGCCAAGAACCGTGGGCTAACACTCATGAAAAATTGCCCAAATCGCCTATTTCCTGTTCCTTGAACCATAAAATCCTACCAGACCATCTCCAACCTCATTGGGACACCTAGGTACCTTGCCTGACTTGTTATGGACCCCTTTGTATAATTCTTTAGGAAATTTGTCCCCCAGCCCCGGGTAGTGCTAAGAACCATGGGCTAACACCTATGAAACACTGCCCAAATCGCTTGTTTTCTGTTTCTTGGCCCATAAAATCCTACCAGGGCATCTCCAACCCGTCGGGCTAGATGGTCCTCTTACCTGGATCGTTACGGACACCTCGATATAATTTGTCAAGAAAGTTTGCCTCGAGCCCCGGGTAGCGCTAGGAACCGTGGGCTAACATCCACGAAAAACTGCCTAAATTACCCATTTCTTATTCCTTGGCCCATAAAATCCTACCAGGCCATATCCAACCCCATCAGACCACCTGGGCCTCTTTTCTATCTCATTACGGATCCCTCAGTATAATTTTTTGAGAAAGTTTCCTCCGAGTCTCGGGCAGCGCTAGGAACCGTGGGCTAACACCCATGAAAAACTGCCTAAATTGTTTGTTTCCTGTTCCTTGGCCCATAAAATTCTCCCAGGCCATATCCAACCTTGCCGGGCCACCTGGACCTCTTACTTGGCTCGTTACGGACCACTCTATATAATTTTTCAGGAAAGTTAGTCTCGAACTCCGAGCAGCGCCAGGAACCGTGGACTAACACCCATGAAAAACTACCCATATTGCTTATTTTCTTTTCCTTGGCCCATAAAATCCTACCAAACCATCTGCAACCCCGTCGGGCCACTTGCACTTCTTTCCTGGATCATTATAGACACCTTGGTATAATTTTTCAAAAAGTTAGCCCCGAGCCCGGGGCAGTGCCAGGAATCATGGGCTAACATCCACAAAAAACTACCTAAATCGCCTGTTTCCTTTTCCTTGGCCCATAAAATTCTACCGGGCCATCTCAAACCCGCTGGGCAACCTGGGCTTCTTGACCAAATAATTATGGACCCTTTGGTATAACTTTTCAGGAATGTGTTCCCCGAGCCCCGGGCAGCGCCAGGAATAATGGGCTAATACCCAAAAAAACTACAGAAATTGCCTATTTCTTATTCCTTAGCCCATAAAATCCTACCATGCCAAATCCACCCTCGCGGGGCTAGTTAGGCATCTCCCCTGGCTCATTACGGACCCCTCAGTATAATTTTTAAGGAATGTTGGCCCCGAGTCCCAAGCAGCGCCAGGAACCGTGGGCTAACACCCACGAATAACTTTCCAAATTGCCTATTTCCTGTTCCTTAGCCCATATAATCTTACCTGTCCATCTTCAACCCTGCCGGGATACCTACGCCTCTTGCCTAAATCGTTATGGACCCTTCAGTATAATTTTTCAGGAAAGTTTTCCCCGAGTCACGGGCAACGCTAGGAACAGTGAGCTAATACTCACGAAAAACTTCCCAAATTGCCTATTTCCTTTTTCTTGGCTCATAAAATCCTACTAGGGCATATCCAACCCTGCTGAGCCACCTAGGCCTCTTGCCTGGATCATTATGGAAAGCTCGGAATAATATTTTAAGAAAGTTTACCCCGAACCCCGGGCAACGCCAGGAACCGTGGGCTAAAACCCACGAAAAAACTACCCAAATTGCCTGTTTCCTGTTCCTTGGCCCATAAAATCCTACCAGGCCATTTCCAACCCCGCTGGATACCCTGGGCCTCTTTCTTGGCTCGTTACAGACCCCTTGGTATAATATTTTGGGAAAGTTGGCCTCGAGCTATGGACAGCGCTAGGAACCGTGGGCTAACACCCATGATAAACTGTCCAAACCGCCTATTTTTTGTTCCTTGACCCATAAAATCCTACAAGGACATATCCAACCCCGCAGAGCTTCTGGGCCTTTTTCCTGGCTCATTACAGACCCCTCAGTATAAATTTTCAGGAAATTTGGCCCTAAGCCCTAGGCAACACTAGGAACCGTGGGATAACACCCATGAAAAAATTGCCCAAATTGCCTGTTTCTTGTTCCTTGGACCCTAAAATCGTACTAGGACATCTCCAACTCCACCGGGCCACCTAGGACTCTTTCCTGGCTTGTTATAGACCCCTAGGTATAATTATTTTGGAAAGTTAGCGAAGCAATAGGAACCGTGGGCTAATACCCATGAAAAATTGGCCGAATCACTTATTTCCTGTTCCTTGACCCATAAAATCCTACTAGGCTATCTCTAACCACGCCGAGCCATGTGGGACTCGTTCCTGGATCATAATGGACCCCTTGGTATAATATGTTGGGAAAGTAGGCCCCCAGTCTCGGGTAGCGCCAAGAACCATGGGCTAACACCCATGCAAAATTGTCAAAATCTCCTATTTCCTAATCCTTGACCCATAAAATCCTACCAGGGCATCTCCAACCCTACCATGCCATCTGGGCCTCTTGACTGGATCTTTACAGACACTTCGATATAATAGTTCAAGAAATTTTGCTCCGATACCCGGGCAGCGCAAGGAACCGTTGGCTATCACCTACGAAAAACTACCCAAATCGCATATTTCCTGTTCCTTGGCCCATAAAATCCTACCAGGCCATCTCTAACCCCTCCGGACCACCTGGGCCTCTTTTCTGGGTCATTATGGACCTCTCTATATAAATTTTGGGAAAGTTGGTCTCGAGTCCCGGGCTGCGCCAGGAACCGTGGGCTAATACCCTCGAAAAACTGCCCAAATTGCATATTTCCTATTTCTTGGCCCATAAAATCCTCCAAGGCCATCTCCAACACTGTCGAACTACCTGGGCATCTTTCCTGGCTCATTATGGACCCCTCGGTATAATATTTTGTGAAAGTTGGCTCCGAGCCTCGGGCAACGCTAGGAACTGTGGGCTAACACCTATGAAAAACTAACCAAATTGCCTGTTTCCTATTCCTTGGACCATAAAATCCTACCAGGATATCTCCAACCCCATAGGGCCACCTAGGCCTCTTTAATGACTCATTATGGACCATTCAGTATAATATTTTGAGAAAGTTAGCCCCAAGCCTCGGGCAGTACCGAGAACTGTGGGCTAACACCCACGAAAAACTACCTAACTCACCTGTTTCCTATTCCTTAGCACCTAAAACCCTACTAGGACATCTCCAAACGCGTCGAGCCACCTGGTCCTCTTGCCTGGCTCATTACAGAGCTCTTGATATAATTTTTTAGGAAAGTTGGCACTGAGCCTCGGGCAGCGCCAAGAACCGTGGACAAACACCCATGAAAAACTACCTAAATCGCATATTTCTTATTCCTTGACCCATAAAATCGTACTAGGACATTTCCAACCCTGTAAGGCTAGATGTGCCTATTTCCTAAATTGTTACAAACCCCTTGGTATAGTATTTTAATAAAGTTGGCCTGGAGCCCTAGGCAGCACCAGGAACTGTGGGCTAACCCCAACGAAAACTTGCCCAAATGGCCTATTTCCTGTTCCTTGGCCCATAAAATCCTACTAGAACATAACCAACCCCACCGGCCCACTGGTCCTCTTGCCTGGCTTGTTATGTACCCCTCGTTATAAGTTTTTTAGAAAGTTGGCCCTGATCCCCATGCAGCGCCAGGAATCGTGGGCTATAACACCCACAAAAAATTGCCCAAATTGCTTGTTTAAAGTTCCTTAGCCAATAAAATCTTATTAGGGCATCTCCAACCCCGTCGGGCCACCAGAGCCTCTTGGTTGACTCGTTTAGGAATATTCGGTATAATATTTTTGGAATGTTGGACCCAAGCCCCGGGCAGCGCCAGGAACCATAGGCCCCACGAATAACTGCCCAAATTACATATTTCCTGTTCCTTGGCCCATAAAATCCTACCACGAAATCTCTAACCCTGCTGGGCCACCTGGGCCTCTTGCATGACTCGTTACAGACCTCTCGGTATATTCTTTTAGGAAAGTTGGCCTCGAGCCCTGGGAAGCTCTAGGAACTGTGGGCTAATACACATGAAAAACTGTCTTAATCGCCTGGTTCCTATTCCTTGGCCCACAAAATCCTACCAAGCCATCTTTAACCCCGTCAGGCCTATTGGGCCTCTTGCCTGTTTCGTTACTGACTCCTTGGTATAATATTTCAGGAAATTTGGCACCGAGCCTCGGGCAGAGCCAGGAACCGTGGGATAACACCCATGAAAAACTGCCTAAATTGCCTTTTTCTGGTTCCTTGGTGCATAAAATTCTAATAGGCTATCTCAAACCCTATCGGACCACCTGGGCCTCTTGCCTGGCTTATTAAAGACGCCTCATTATAATTTCTTGGTAAAGTTCTCCTAGAGCCCCTGGCAACGCCAGGAACTGTGGGCTAACACCTTTGAAAAAAATGCCCAAATTGTTTATTTCCTGTTCCTTGGCCCATAAAATCCTACCAGACTATCTCCAACCTTGTCGGCCCAGCTGGGCCTCTTGCCTGGGTAGTTACAGACCCCTGGGTATATTTTTTTGGGAAAGTTGGCACCGAGCCCTGGGCTGCTCCATGAACCATGGGTTAACACCCACGAAAAACTACCTTAATTATTTGTTTTCTATTCCTTAGCCCACAAAATCCTACCATGCCATCTTCAACCCCGCCGGGCTAGTAGGGCCTATTAATTGGCTCGTTACGGACCCCTCGGTATAATATTTTAAGAAAGTTGGCCCTGAGCCCCGGGCAGCACTAGGAACCATGGGATAACACCCACAACAATTGCCCAAATCGCCCGTTTCCAGTTCCTTGGGCCATAAAATCCTACCAGGCCATCTCCAACCCCGTGGGGCTAACTAGGCTTCTTTACGGGATCGTTAAAGACCCCTCGGTATAATTGTTTGGGAAATTTGGCCCCGAGCCCTGGACAGCTCTAGGAAACGTGGGCTAACACCCATGAAAAACTGTCCAAACCGCCTGTTTCCTATTCCTTGGCCCACAAAATCCTACCATGCCATCTTCAACCCCGTCGGGACTTTGGGCCTCTTGATTGGCTTATTACTGACCCTTCGATATAATCTTTTGGAAAATTTGTCCCCGAGCCCCGGGAAGTGCCAGGAACCGTGGGCTAACACCATGAAACACTGCCTAAATCATCTATTTTCTATTCCTTGGCCACTAAAATCCTACCACGCCATATCCAACCCCACCGAGCTACCTGGGCCTCTTTCTTAACATATTAAGGACCCCTCGGTATAATGTTTTGGGAAAGTTGGACTCAAGACCCAGGTAGTGTTAGGAAATGTGTGCTAACACCTACAAAAAATTACCCAAGTTGTATTTTTCCTGTTCCTTGGCCCATAAAATCCTATAAGGACATCTCCAACCCCGTCGGGCCACCTGGGCCTCTTTCTTGGCATATTAAAGACCCCTCGGTATAATATTTTGGGAAAGTTGGCCCCGAAACCCGGGTAGAGCCAGGAACCGTGGGCTAACACCCATAAAATGCTGCCCAAATTGTCTTTTTCTTGTTCCTTGGCCCATAAAATTCTACCAGGCCATCTCCATTCCCACTGGACCACCTAGGCCTCTTTCCTAGCCCGTTATGGGCCCCTTAGTATAAGTTTTTAGGAAAGTTGGCCCCGAGCCCTAGGTAGCGCCAGGAAACGTGGGCTAGCACCCACAAAGTTTTTTCCAAATTTCTTGTTTCCTGTTCCTTGGCCCATAAAATCCTACCAGGGCATCTCCAACCCCGCTGGGCCACCTGGTCCTCTTTCCTGGCTTGTTACGGACACCTCGGTATATTTTTTCAAGAAAGTTTTCCCCGAGTCCCGGGCAGCGACATGAACCGTGGGCTAACACACACGAAAAACTACCCAAATCACCTGTTTACTATTCCTTAGCCCCTAAAATTCTATCAAGCCATATCCAACCCCGTTGGGATACCTAGGCCTCTTGCCTAACTCATTACGGACCTCTTGATATAAAAGTTTAGGAAAGTTGGCCCCGAGACCCAGACAACGCCAGGAACCGTGGGCTAACACCCATGAAAAATTTCCCAAATTGCCTGTTTCCTGTTCCTTGGACCATAAAATCTTACCAGGCCATCTCCAACCCCACCGAGCCACCTGGGCCTCTTTCCTGGATTGTTATGGACCCTTTCGTATAATTATTTGGGAAATTTAGCCCCCAACCCCGGGCAGTGCCAAGATTCGTGGGTGTTAACTTCCCAAATTGCCTATTTTCTTGTTCCTTGGCCCATTAAATCCTACCAGGGCATCTCCAACCCCACCAGAATAGATGGACCTCTTACGTGACTTGTTACGGACACCTCGGTATAATTTGTCAAGAAACTTTGCCCCCAACCCCAGGTAGCGCCAGAAACCGTGGGCTAACACCCACAAAAAACTGCTCAAATCACCTGTTTCCTGTTCCTTGGCCCATAAAATCCTACCAGGCCGTCTCCAATCCCGCCGGACCACCTGAGACTCTTTCCTAGATTATTAAAGACCCCTCAATATAGTTATTCAGGAAAGTTGGCCTCGAGTCCCGAGCAGTACCAGGAACTGTGGGCTAACAACCACGAAAAAATTCCCAAATTGTCTATTTCCTGTTCCTTCGCCCATAAAATCCTCCTAGACCATCTCTAACACCACCACACCACCTGGACCTTTTCCCTAGCTCGTTATAAACCCCTCGGTATAATATTTTGGTAAAGTTGGCCCATGGGCAGTGCCAAGAACCGTGGACTAACACCAACAAAAAACTACCCATCTTGCCTGTTTCCTTTTCCTTGACTCATAAAATCCTACCAAACCATTTGCA
>JBCEWC010002709.1:0-33120 GCA_038996855.1 Solanum aculeatissimum
TAAACTCTTAATGTTTTGCAAGTAGTACGTAAACTTAGAAATTGTTTTGGTGGCATCCTCTCACGAGGGTTGCTACAGTTGTGCCGCAGTGAGGAGTTGAAGACGAACCCGAACTAGCGAAGTAACAGAGCTTTAGCCAAAGGAAGATTAGACGAGACGACGAGTCGACGAGTCAGCGAGTCGGCGTAACCGCGTAAGTCGTAACGAAGAAGAATTGAAGAGTGAAGATTGAAGAAGAGTAGAAGACCAAGAAACTGAAGAGTGAAGATGAAGAATGAAAATTGAAAGCTGCGGATTGTACGTGTTGGGACTGAAAATTGAAACTGAAGAGTGAAAGCTGAAAATTGAAAGTTGCGGCTACTGGTTAGGAACTTAGGGAGTTAGGGTTGGGAATTTGCCTGGGTTTTTATATTTAAGAATATAAATATATAATTAATATAAATAAAATATTATTTTAAAACAAATAAATATTCGGTTTTTCGGTTTAACCGAAATTTAATATCTAAAAACCGAAAACCGAACCGAATTAATATTTTTAAAATTTTTAACCCGAAACCGAACTAAAAAACCGAAAAACCGAAACTGAAATGTAAAAAAATTCAGTTCGGTCGGTTTTTTCGGTTTTAACCAAATTATGCCCAGCCCTACCCCTAATCTTCAATATACCCTCGGAATCAAGCTTGGCTTCCTTAGCCTCCCCTCTAACCACCTTGTCACGAATCTTACATAGCCTCTCATCCTCAAACTAACGACTTCTAATCTGATCCATCAAGGAAGAACGAGCCTCAACACAAGTAAGCACACCACTATCCTTAGAAATCTGCAATCTCACTAACCCATTAGCTAATATTTGAACATCTCAAGTCAAGCGCCTCTCCTCAACTCGGATGGTTGCAACACTCCCTATACTAGAAGTCTTTCTACTCAAAGCATCAACCACCGTATTAGCCTTTTCCGGTTGATACAGTATTGTCAAGTTATAATTCTTTAGAAGCTAGATCTCTTTTGTCTCAAATTCTGGTTCTTTTGGCTGAAAATATACTGAAGACTACGGTGATTGGTGAAGATATCACAGTGAACCCTATAAAGATAGTGTCTCCACAGCTTCAACACAATCACAAAATTCGCCAACTCTAAGTCATGGGTAGGATAGTTTTTCTAATGAGTCTTCAACTACCAAAAAGCATAAGCAATCACCTTTCCCTTTTGCATTAAGACTTCACCCAAACCAACTCCGGAGACATCACAATATATTGTAAAGCTAACACCCTCCTCCGATAAGGTCAAAATAAGAGTTGTAGTCAATAAAGTCTTGAGCCTTTGGAAGCTCTCCTCACACTCCTCCAACCAATGGAGTGGAACATTCTTTTGAGTGATCCTGATCAATAGAGATGCTATATAAGAGAAGTCCTGCACAAACCGCCTATAATAACCAACTAATCCCATAAAACTCTAAATCTAAATAGCTGAAGTAGGTCTACTCCAACCCTGAACCACCTAAATCATCACTGGATCAATCTGAATACCCTCTCTAGACATAATATGACCCAAAAATGCCACCGAACTCAGCCAAAACTCGCACTTGAAAAACTTAGCATACAACCTCTCCTCTCTAAGTCGTTGAAGCACAATCCTCAACTGTTGTTCATGGTTTGCCTTGGTCTTGGAGTAGACCAATATAACTTCGATGAATATAATAACAAACGAATCCAAATATAGTTTGAACAAACTATTCATAAGCTCCATAAATGTGGTTGGGGCATTAGTTAGCCTAAAAGACATCACCAGGAACTCGTAGTGGCCATATCTAGTCTTAAAGGTTGTCTTAGGAATGTCAGAAGCCCTGATCCTCAGTTGATGATATCCGAATCTCTAATCATTCTTAGAAAATATGGTTGCACCCTGAAGCTAGTCAAATAGGTTATCAATCCTAAGTAGAGGATACTTGTTCTTGACCGTCACTTTGTTCAACTGCCCATATTTCTCATAGTACATCCTTCTTTTTTACAAATAGAATAAGGATACCCCAAGGTGATACACTAGGGCGTATGAACCCTTTACTCAACAGATCTTGGAGCTGCACCTTTAGCTCTTTTAACTCAGTTGGAGTCATACGGTAGGAAAGAATAGAAATAGGCTTAGTACCCGGCTTAAGATCAATAGTAAAATTAATATCCCTATCAAGAGGAACTTCAATAAGATCAATAGGAAACACATCATCAAACTCCCGAACGACAAGAATAAACTCGATCAGCGATGTCTCGACTCCGTTATCACGAATAAAGACCAGATAAGCTAGACAACCCTGATTCAGTAACTTCGTGTTCGGATATAAGAGATAAATTTGTTAGGATAGGAATCACTCGACCCCTACCACATGATACTCGATCTACCAGGAATGGCTAATGTCACGATCTTAGCATAACAATCAGAAATAGCTCGGTGAGGAGAAAACCAATCTATCCCCAAAATCATATCTAAATCGACTATATCAAGTATAATCATGTCAACCTAAGTTTCATATCCATCTAAAGAGACAAGACAAGATCGATATACCTGATCCACCACTAAAGGATCACCTACCTGGATAGATACATGAAAGGGCACAGACATACACTCACATACTAGATCAAACTCAGCAGAGAAATATGCAGACACATACGATTAAGTTGATCCAAGATCAAAAAATATTGAAGTCGGTCTGTGGCAAACTGGAATAATACCTATAATAATTGCATTCGATGACTCAGCCTCGGGCCTTCCAAGAAATACATAGAAATGACCTCCTCTACCCCTAGCCGACTAAATAGGACCTCTACCATATTGTTTCCCTACAATATCACTTGTACCCCTACATGTAGTGCGCCTACCTCTGCCAGGTTGGCCTTTACCATGTCCACTGATCTTAAGGACTGAATCTCTGATTAGAATGTAGAGGTACCTGATCTCTAACCAGTGACACTAAATAGAGTGGTGTGGCCCCATATGGATCTGGTGAGGGCATGATCTGATCATATGATCTTGAGATATACACCCGAAGTAGGACCTCTGGGAGGGAGAAAACTGAGATGGTAGAGGGGAATATTGTAGCCACCCTATACCATAGGCCTCTTCTGGGAGCTAGTCGGTCCCTGACTGTAATAATGAGAACCACGAGGGCCCTGACTACCCTCTAAAGCAGGTTCAAATACATGGACTAGCCCTTTATGTTGTAGAAGTATCACCTCCCTTATGGAAACCCCTACCTTTGGATGAAGAGCCGGTGAAATAACCTAAAGATCGGACCCTTTTGGGGTCTCTAAACTCCTCTCGCAACAATAACTCTGCCTTCTTGGCAGTACCAACTTTAGTCTAAAGGAAGTACCCTCTTAGGAGGATCTAAACACATGGGAACGGATGGCCAATGCCAATCCATTCACAAATTTATGAACCCTCTTTGCCTCAGTAGGAATCAATGATAATGCGTGTCGAGATAGCTAATAAAACCTGGCCTCATACTCAGCCACAGTCATGTCACCCTGATCAAAGTTTCAAACTTGGTATGGCTATCCACTCTAACATTCCAGGGTATAAACCTCTCCTGAAAAGCCTCTAAAAACACCTCTCACTCCACCAGTGGAGACCCTGCTGGCCTGGAACGCATATAAGACTGCCACCACTCCCGAGTTGATCATCTCAACTATAATGCAACAAACTTGACCCCTCGTGAATCCACCAGGCCTACAGCCTCTAACATCTCATAGCTCAAAGTGAGAAACTCATAAGCATCCTCTCCCTTACCACCCTGAAACTAGGGTGGTTTTATCTTCTGAAACCTCTCTTATCTCTACTGATCATCGGTTGCCAATATTAGCTCATGTGGAACCTGAGCTGGAGGAACCATCTGAGCTGGAGTGTCAACAAATATGTGTTGAGGTACATAAGGTGGTTGACCCACCGAGACTGAAAGGTCCAACACATAGTCATCGAAGTCTTGGGGCTGCTCTGGATCCTTGGGGTGGGGGAACCTCACCCCTAGCTGGTGTTGGAAGAATACCTTGGGCAATGGTCTTCAACATGCCCATCATCCTGTGAAATATGCCCAAGAGAGTAACTAAATCCTCAAGGATCCTGGTGCTACCTAGGATCAACTGGAGGCTTCGGTGAAAGACCTCTATCATAACCTCTCGTAGGAGCTGCACCCTGGGCATGTCCTCTGCCCCTACCTCCGGCTTTACCTCTACCTTTGCCCCAAGCTAGGGTCTCAATAGTGGTCTCATGGGTTGGATCTTTAGCTTCACCCAAGTATAAAGATTTGGTCCTGGTTATCTATCAAAAGAACTCATAACACAGCAACCTTACTAACACCATGCACGATAGGAATTGAAAGAATAAGAAGGAAATTTCCTAACAGTATATGTAGCCTCTAAAGAATAAGTAGAGGATGTCTTCACACCGATCCTTAAGACTCTACTCGACTGGACTTGTACACATGTGAGAACTATGAACCTGAGGCTCTAATTCCAATATGTCACGATCTAAGAATGGTCGTGATGTAACTTGCCTAACCCACCAAGACAAGTAAGCCCAAACCTACTCAATTTAACAATAAAACTAAAGCAAAAGATATGAAATCTAAATAAGGATAAACATTAAGATAAAAAGTCTAAACAAACCATTCAAAAACTGGTGTCACATGTACAAACCTCTAATACTGAGTGTAAAAGGAATAAATACAAGTTTGAATCTCAGTCCTCAAATAGAATATAAGAAAAAATATAAGGACTCCGAGATTTTGCCGAATAGACAAACGGCTACCCCTCGAATGCCAAGAAGCTTGGTCCAAAATAATAGAAGTTGAGTTAAGAGGAACCGGGCACACAACCTACACACATGTGTAGAAGCAAGAGTGAGTACCAAATATAATGGACACGCAGCAAGAGGATCTAACAACAAGTAAAGTAATGAAAAACACAAGTAACTTCTCAACATCCCGACCACATACTACCGAACTACACACCTGCACTCAGAAAAGTTCTAGAACAATATAATATACAAATCACAAAAATATAAGAGTACCTATCATATAACATCATATCTCAATATATATATATATATATATATCATTAATACTCAATACAAATGATACATCATATAAACCCAGTCTTATAACTAGTCATGCATTAACATCAAGACAAGAAAGATAAGAGATGATACGGATGCCATAAAATGTAGATAAATGCGATGCAATATCAGCTAATCGTGAATGCAGGTTTGTCCCATGTTTACACATCCACTGATCAACATATACATATATACCGTATCCAGGAACAGTGCCAAAACTAACTTCAACCCCTGCTTCCCAATTTCATATACTATGATAGTGTTGGAACGAGCCTTAGCCCCTGCCCCAAATATCATATACCATGACAGTGCCAAAATGAGCCTCGACCTCTGCCCCAAAAATCTTTACTCTTCTATCAATTGTAGCCATTATGGGTATGAATGCACAATGAATGATGAAATGCAATGTGCATGGTCTTAAATATATCACAGAGTCGATATCATAATAATTCGATAATATCATAGTATCAATTTCATCAAACCTCAAAGTCATCAACATCTTAAACCATCAATGACTCAATATCAAATCAACCTGAATCTCAATTGTATTTCAATATAAAATTCATCTCAATATAAGTATCAAATAATTGACGAGCTCACATGTATTACGAACCCACAATAAAGTTTATGAGTCAAGATGTCACATATGAACAATGGTCATTTCAGCCTTATGATAAAAAACTATGATAAAATAATTTCCACCTCGAAGTAACCTGATTCTAAGCATATAGGAGCATATAAGGTTCAATCATATTTAACAAGAAGTTAGAAGTCCACTTGGCTTAATTAGTAGCCGAATCAAGTTGTAATAAGAGCTTTTCCCCTCCAATTTACACCCGAAATGTCGCAATCTAATTAAATATAGCATCACAATCACATAAGGAATCCAATGACACTAAAATCAATCAATTCGGGTGAGGGGTAAGATGGTCAAAAATCTCATACCGAAAAAAGTAGTCAGCATCTAAAATTTTTTACATAAAAATGTTCTCCTCGTAATAAGAACTCCAACAATGAAAACCAATTTGAAAATGGAGCTAAGATGGGGGAGGAATCATCAATTAATGTTTAAAAATCAAAGTCTGAAAAATTCCCAAATTCCACCATTAAAATCTCAAAATTATAAGTTAAGAACACTAATTAATCAATGTAAATCAATGAAATATCTTAGAAAATAGTTACCCAGTTGATTAGCCTTGAAGAACCTCAAAGTTTCTCTCCAAAACGAAGCTTAAAAGTATAAAAATGGTGAAAATGAATTTTAAAACATCTTTTAAAACTGGAAACTGATCAGGGACAATTAACACTTCGCGAACGTGGAGGTTTCTCTTACTCTACACTCCGCGAATGAGGAGAAGCTTCCGCGAACGCGGAGGCTAAGTCACTTAGCACTCTGCGAATGCGGAGAAGCTTTTGCGAACACGGAGGCTTACTTCTCCAAAGCCCCTATACACTCCGCGAATGCAGAGATTAAATTTCACCTGCACCAGAAAGTTATGCACCAGCACAACACAACTTAAACCAAAATTTTACACAAACCCTCAGAATTCATTCGGAATCAGAATTTCACAAACTAAATATGTAACCATATTAGAAACGGCGATCCGAACTCAATAGAATAATCAGAATTTGATTTCGAGGTCTCTACGACATAGTTACCAATGCAACACCTACAAACTATTTTAAAATACCAAAACTGCCCTCGAAAATTTCAAAAGTTATAACGAAACCATTTCTAGTGTTAGTTTGACCATCTGGAATTACTGAAATTTTTGTAATTTCAATTCGAGCTTCCGAACTCCAAATGTTGACCAAAGTTAAACTTTGGCTCCGGAAAAAATTAAAAACACAACTTTGGGTCAAAAAATCTCATTTTAATTCCAAATTCAATTTTGCAAGTTCTCATAGATCAATATCAGCATTCTGGAGCTGATCGAACAACGGAATCGAACTTCGACAATCAAAACTCAAAAATGAAACCAAAACTCAAAGTTTTCAAACTTAAGCCTTTAAAAACTCTCTTTTGAAACTTTCCAACTTTTTATAAAATTTTCGAAATTCAATTTTTCAACTCAACCAGATATGACCTAAAGCAACTTTTAGAAGAGGCAAAAATTTTCAAAAATGATCTTTCGGATCATTACACTATTCAATCTTGATAAACTAAAAATTCCCTATGAATGATCTCAAAGTTTAGATATGAAATCTTCTCGATAGTGTAATGACCCGAAACATGACCGGGTCAAATTTTAAAAGACAAAAGTGACAAATGACCTCTTACTGTAATAAATTGCTTATTTTTTTAAGTGGCTTAGTTTTTGCGTAAGAAATTTAATCTAATGAACATTGGCTAATTTGTCCAAAAAAAGTACTTTTATTTTATAATATTAAAATATACAATTTATTTATATAATTAAGTCCTAATATCTGTATTATTGCATATTTTTTCTCTAATTAGTTATTTCTATTTATTAGACAATTTAACATTATTAAGAAGTTTGTTGAGCTGACCCATTTGCTTGTTCATTCGATAGGCCCCAAGCACAGGCCCAAGAGCAATTTATTTTAAGTTTAGTATCATCAATCGGTTGTGTTTTGAGAAAGTTACTTGATGCATCATTTTAGATCGGAGTACTTCAAACAAATAGCAAGTACTTGAAATATAATGAGGCAAAATAGTTAGAGTTGGCCAATTATGATTCTTAACTATTGTTATAGGAAGGAGAGAGATGAGTGAGAGGGAAGCGAGAGGTGGGAGAAAGAGAGAGAGGGGGCAAAGAAAGGAGAGGCGAATTATATTTATATGTATGCTAGATAATTGTATATGTGTAACTACTATGTATATGTCAACGATCGTATATCTGTTGGATTATGCACATATGTAATTTTTGTCCGGATATAATTTGTATCAATGAATAAATTGAATCAACAAATACAATAGCATTAATGTTATACAAGTTCAATAAATACAATTTATAATGATGTTGTACCAATTGTATTACCGAACAATTTATATTCGAACACAATTATATCAATGTTGTACCAACTTCAACATTTATATTTGTATAAATTGTAGACATTCTTGATCTTTTGTAGTAATACTAATTCTAAATTCAAACTTAAGCTCCAAGCTTCATTACTGGTTGTCAATGGACTTCTCTTGGTTATTTAAGCTCCAATCCAGTAGTTACAACACTTAAAATCTGATCTGCCAATTCATTTTTTTGGTGTATGTAATTCATACTGCATTTAAATACCCTTGTAGACTTGCATAATCTATTTTATTGTGACAAATACGATCAATTATTTCATAGTAGTAATGAGACTAAAGTTGTCACACATCCAAAATAACAGGGCATTGAAATACACTAGCAGAATGAATAGTCATGTCAACCAAATTTATTCAACTAGTACTAGTACATACAACTTAAAGGTAACCCCAGAATCCGAAGGCTCAAAGTTTGTGCAGGATAATCTGAGCACCATATTGAGGTCTCATAATCAGTGTAAGCAGAGGGGCATGAGTGTAGGAAGGAGAAAGCTCAAACCAAAAGTGCTGCAGAATTTGAGCGAAAATCAGCTTGGCTTCCAACATCCCAAAGTTCATCCCGATGCATATCCGAGCACCCCAACCAAACGGAAAATACATCTGCTCTTTCACTGCTTTTGAAACCCCTTCTGAAAACCTCTCCGGATTGAACATCAATGCATCCTCTCCCCATACTTCGGGATCGCGATGTACCAAGTGAGTGGGCACGCACACTTGTACTCCTGCTGGAATTGTCATGTCTCCCAATTTCGTGTCCTTTGATGTGCTTCGAATAAGAAAGATTGCTGGATATAATCTCAGCACCTCTTGGAAGATCATGTTTATCTACCACAACAGGGAACATATATATCATTTCAAAATATTGCAACTTCCAAATATGGGAAATCAAAAAATTTATCTGTTTCCTAACATTAAAAAGATCTAATTTAACACATTGAAACGTAGGAAATAGTTGTTATAGGAGTCCAGAACCAAAAGGACAAAAAAAATACACTTTTTTTTTTAAATCAAAAGGGCAAAGGCGCCTGACACCCTGTGCCTTGCCCTTTTGGTTTAACGGACCCATTAACAGGTTCACGGAAAAAAAAATTTAAAAGGTAAGGCGCCTGACACCTTAACTTTACCTGACAAAAAAAAAATAAAAAAAAATTAAAAGGTAAGGCGCCGGGTGTCAGGCGCCTTACCTTTACTGCCTGACACCCTGCGCTATTTTTGCATGGCCACCATTTTTAAAAATTATTAAAATGGCCATCATATTTAAACTTTAACTTGTGTAAGAAGGTGTGTAAGAGTTATGTCATTTCAAAACTTTAACATGTGTAAGGAGGTGTGTAAGAGTTAATTTATTGGAATTGTAGTATAATTTATGTATTTTATTTCTCATTTAAAAAAATAATATTGATATTTAAATGAGTGGAAAATTTAATTGTTGGATGAATGTGTTAAAAAAAATTTAATAAAGCTTTAAATTATTTCCACAAAAAAATAATTTTTTTGTAAGTGTATGGTCATTTCAAACTTTAACTTGTGTAAGAAGGTGTGTAAGAGTTATGTCATTTAAAGACTTTAACATGTGTAAGAGTTAATTTATTACGGTTGTAGTATAATTTATGTATTTTATTTCTCATTTAAAAAAAATAACATTGATATTTAAATGAGTGAAAAATTTAATTGTTGGATGAATATGTTAAAAAAAAATTTAATAAAGCTTTAAATTATTTCCACCAAAAATTTTTTTTTGTGTAAGTGTATGGTCATTTCAAACTTTAACTTGTGTAAGAAGGTGTGTAAGAGTTATGTCATTTCAAGACTTTAACATGTGTAAGGAGGTGTGTAATTTATCTCTTACACACCTTACACAAGTTAAAGTTTGAAATGACCATACACTTACATAAAAATTATTTTTTTGTGGAAATAAATTAAAACTTTATTAAATTTTTTTTACCACATTCATCCAACAATGAAAATTTTCACTCATTTAAATATCAATATTATTTTTTTAAAATGAGAAATAAAATACATAAATTATACTATAACTCCAATAAATTAACTCTTACACCCCTCCTTACACATGTTAAAATCTTGAAATGACATAACTCTTACACACCTTTTAACACAAGTTAAAGTTTGAATATGGTGGCCACTTTAACAATTTTTAAAAATGGTGGCCATGCAAAAATAAGGCAAGACTCAGGGTGTCAGGCGTCTTACTTTTTAATTATTTTTTTTTTGTCAGGTAAAAGTAAGACGCAAGGTGTCAGGCGCCTTACCTTTTAAATTATTTTTTTCGTAAACCTGTTAACGTTAATGGGTCCGTTAAACCAAAAGGGCAAGGCACAGGGTGTCAGGCGCCTTTGCCATTTTGATTTTTAAAAAAAAAGTGCTCTTTTGATTAAAATCAAAAAATTTGTTGCCATTTTGGTTCCAGACT
The DNA here is from genome assembly GCA_038996855.1 of Solanum aculeatissimum. Taxonomy (NCBI): domain Eukaryota; kingdom Viridiplantae; phylum Streptophyta; class Magnoliopsida; order Solanales; family Solanaceae; genus Solanum; species Solanum aculeatissimum. Next base: position 10,584 of record JBCEWC010002709.1, read on the forward strand.
CATTGTTATAGTTACTCCCTTCAGTCTAATTTATATAACACGCTTTTCTTAGTTCGTTTCAAAAAGATCAGACACACTCACAATTTGGAAATAATTAACTTTACCTTTCTCATTTTATACTTGATGAGAAACTTTTATAACCGACAAAAGGTCATAAGTTTAAAAACTTTTATAGACAAACCAATTTAAAAGCACAAGTTTCAAAAGTCATAATTTACTACTCCCTCTGTCCATCTTTACTTGACTCCTATACTATTTTAGAATGTCCAATAATACTTGTCCAGTTTATGAAATCAAGAGATAATTTTACACTTTGTTCCTAATTTACCCTTGTCATTAATTATAGTTATTTCCCTATTACATTTTTCAATACATTCCATTAATTATATTCAAAGGGTGATTTGTTAAAATTACTCCTATCATTTACTACTTCTTAATCCCTATAGGGGCCAAGTAAAATTGGACAGAGGGAGTACTTTTTAAACTCTATCAATTCAAATTACAACAACATACCTAGTGAAATTCCACGAGACCTGATATTAAAATTATTAGTTATATTGAAATGGAGGGAGAACTTACTATTTTAAGCTGATTCAAGTCATCAAACTTTGGTTTGTTTTTCCCAAGGACTTGAAACACTTCCTTCCTAGCTTTGTCCTGCCACTCAGGGTGCATGCTCAAGACCACCAACGTCCAAGAGAGCAAAGCTGTGGTTGTATCTTGTCCTGCAAAGTAGAATTCTTTACATTCTTCAATCACATCATCAGTTGATAGTGATCCTCTCCCTGCTTTAGATGTGTTTTGTTCATTTCTTGCTTTTAGGAGTAACCCTAAAATATCATCATTGTCCGACAATCCTCTTCGCACCGCGTCTTCTCGCTTCTCTATTATTCCTCTTATCAATGATATCACTTTCTTGTGGATGTACTTTGCTTTTCTGTTTGATGCTGTTGGAATGAATCTGCGTAAAATCAACCATGTTATGGCGTGAATATCAATGGATAATTGGGTATTTTCCAAACATTCAACAACAAAAGTAGTTCCCGTTATTCCTCTGTTTCAATTTATGTTCCATAATTTGAATCAACTTTCGTTATTGGTAAATTTTGTTTTTATTCTCTACTATTAAGCAGATCTTGTTTAGGTTTGTCATCCTGGCCCCTATGCTCTACCGTGTTTCAACTAGACGCTACAACTTGATCAAATATAATCTTTTAAACAAGAGTACAGGGTCAACAAGTATGGTTGTCTTTGTTTTAACTAATTCATTTTTCTCATGTTTGGTTGATGAGGAAAAAAAAATTTATATTATTTGGTTAATTTAGAATTTTTTTTTTATATTTCGCTAAAGAATATAAAATATTTTTTAGAAATAAATATTTAATTTGTTTTTTTTTCTGGGGGGGGGGGGGAGATTGAGATTAGAAATTTAAAAAAAAAAATTAACTTTTTATATGTGGGGTGGGAGGCTGGGACGGTGGAGTAAAAACTTTTAATTTTTTATAAAAATAATTTTTTACATTTTTTTGGTACAAGCATAGAAATAAAAGGAAAAACTAAAAATTTTAAAATGTGATAATTTCAAAAATAAAATTAAATATTTTTTTTGTAGGGGGTATTTTTTATAATTTTTGAAAATTTTAAATTTGATAAAAATGAGTTGATTTGAAAAATATTTAAAAAAAAGTATATGAGAAAATTGAAAAGCATTTTCCTCCCCACGAGAGGCGCCCTACAAGGAAAACGCATTCTACCTCATATAAAAATGTTTGAGAAAAATTGAAACAATAAGAATAGTGATTTAATGGAAGTTGAAGAATGTACCTTAGTGAGGGAAAGAAAAGGGTGAATGGAGAAGCCAAAATAAGCTCGCACTGCTCCTTCTGAAGTAGGAAAATGGACCTTCCTTCTTCAATATTGCTACCAAATGCAGCTCTTGATATCACATCTCCACCTAAGTTTAGAAACTCATCTAACACATCCAACTCACAACTTCCCGTTTTGCTAACCGATTCCTCCCATCTATCTATCATTTCATCACAACACACAGAAATGGCGGGGAACATCCTCTGTAAATCACACAAAAACATAAATAGTTTATACTAATTTGAACTAGATTAGTACCTAAACGAAGAAATTATGACAATACCTTTAGCTTCTCCACATGAAAGGCAGGGTTAAGTATCTTTCTGTGGGTATCCCATTTTTCACCATCGTAACTGGCAAGTCCGGTAACAAACAAGTGGATGAAAGCATTGGCCTCAGGCTTGTGGAATTCATTAAATCTGTTCAGCAAATCTCTTATTAGCTTTGGATCTGTTACTGTCACGCGAGGTGTTGGTCCAGCCCACAGCACAAATATCTTCTCTGCATAAACATTAGACTTTTTATTCATCTAAAATCTCAAAAAAAACAAGTGGATCTAGAAACTATCGAACAGATCATGTTTAAATTAGGAAAAAAGTGAAGGAGAAATCGGACTTACTGTAGGTCTTAGTAAGACGGACAAGAAAAGGATTAATCCAAGGAATGATATCATGATTTACCAAGGGCTGTTTCTTTGATTCTCTAGACATTTTCATCATCTCTTTAAGATTACCAAACAGCACTTGGTAAGGTTCGCCATGGATGCCTTCCTTCTTCAACTTTTTCTCTATCATCTTTGGCCACCACCATACTGTGTACCACACTTTACCAAAAAATATGGCCACCAAAATCCCAACTACTGCAGCAATTAGTGTTGCAACAGCCATAGTAGTGTCACTCACCAGAGTAAAGAAAGCAGGATAATAGTGATGAATACTCGAGGACAAGGTTTTTATGGTAAACTTTTAACACTATTGAAACGACCAAAGTAATTACTAGTATCTATTAGAAAAATGCAGGCACGTCTTCTGCTGAACTGACATTTATTTAGAGGGGGCCACACAGATACTCCTTTCATTCATTTTTATTTTATTTATTATTTTTCTTCACTATAGAATATTCTTTGGTGTATTCATTTTCATTTGCTATACATAAATATTCATTTTTCATAATTTGATTTAAAATTAAAAAAATAATTCAAAACTTAATTCTTAAAGAGAGGATTATTTTGATGGTACACGCATTTTACCTTTCAATCTTAAAATTATAGCTTCAATTCACCCAAAAACATAAAGATAAAAAATTTCTCAAAAATGAAACAACAACCATGTCTAAAGAGATTTAACATACCAACTTCAGCATTTTCCTAAAATACGAAAATCTAATCAAATTTCATAATATAAATATCAAAAGAATAATTCTCAATTTACATTTATTGTTAACTATAAATATATTTTAAAATAATATAATAAAATTATTATTTTATTTATTATTTCATGTTTCAATTTTGTTATAAATACGTAAAAAAATCAACGGAGAGAGTAATACGTGGAACTACCGGAATGAATCAATAAATGCTTAGTGGGTGTTTTTAATGCATCTTCTTAAATGCATTTGTCGCTCCTATATTCTTTTGGAGGGAGGTCCAATTCCGCGCTCTTCTAACTGCTTAGAAGTCGAAGGGTTCGTACTAAAAATATTTTTGAATTTGGTACTCCGTCTGTCGCATCTTTACTTGGCTCTTATACTATTTTAGGATGTCTGACAATATTTGTTCAGTTTATGAAATTAAGAGATAATTTTATACTTACTTTCTAATTTATCCTTATCATTAATTATAATTATTTCTCTATTACATTTTTCAATACATTGCATTAATTATATTCAAAGGGTGATTTGGTAAAATTATCCCTATTATTTACTACTTCTTAATCTCTGTGTCAAGTCAATAGGGACCAAGTAAAATTAGACGGAGGGAGTATAAATTATTAATCTCATTTTTAAATTATTAACAGGCTTAAAAATACTTTTAATTTAGCGAACTAAATTTAAATATAGCCTCAAACTTGGTACGAATTATTCATTTCGTTCCTAAATTATTAATAGGCTTAAAAACACTTCTTAACTTGGCGAATCAAGCTTAAATACACTCTCGAACTTGGTACGGACTATTAGTTTTGTCCCTAAACTATTGATAGACTTAAAAACATCCCTCAACTTCATGTTTCTGCAACTTATTAAATTTTGAGGTTAAATGGGAAGAAGAAAGGCATTCTAGCAGTTGGTGATTAAAAATTGAAGGGATTTTTTTAAAAAAAAAAAAGGAAAATTAAGGCTAATGTGGTCTTCTTTTTTTTTAAAACATTTTACGCACTTTAAATAAATTGTACTCATTTGTTATACTATGTGGTACGGGGAATGGTTTATCTGAACTTAGTTTGCCAAGTTGGGGGGTGTTTTTAAGCCTATCAATAGTTTAGAGACGAAACTAATAATTCGTGTCAAGTTCGAGTGTGTATTTAAGCTTAATTCGCCAAATTGAGAGGTGTTTTTAAGCTTATCAATAGTTTAGGGACCTAATAATTTGTGTCAAGTTTGAGGGTGTTTTTAGTTGTTACTCCTTTCGTCCCAAATTAATTGAATCTTTAGATTTTTTCAATATTCAAAATAGTTGAATTACTTAAAGTTCAAGATGAATGTTTGAAACATTTTCCATATTTACCCTTTCATTTATTGAAATTTTATTTTCTAAGAGATAAATTACACTATGTATTTATGACTTCACAAAAGACAATAGTGAAAAATAAGGTTTAAATTTTGTCTTTACATTACCTCACAAATTCAATTAAAATATGACGGAGGGAGTACTATATTGCAATTTTTGAAAGTTTAACTTTTAAAATAAAATAAAATTAATTTAATATTTTTAAAGAATAAAAAATTATAATTTATAATTTTGCTATATTAATATAATAAATATAAAATAAAATTTATACAATTTAATTTAAAAAAAGAAATTATTACAACATAAAAAATTGAAGTGAATAGATTATTTGCCTTAGAAGTTTTCCATCTTTTGTCATCTTTCTAAGCACACTTCTCATTTCTCAACTCCTTTTTCACGTTTCTAGAGTTTTACGCCCCCCAGCCCGACCTACCACACACTCCTTTTTTTATTAGATTAATCATCCTTCCTCAGATATTTTTTTAGTTATTCCCTTCGTTTTTTAAGTTATTATATTATAATTTTTGAAAATTAATTAAAATCAAAATTAAATTTATATTTTAAAATAAAAATCTAAATATTTAAAAAAATTATAAATTATATATATTTTTTATATTAATATGATGAAAAAATATATCTTAAAATACTAGTCAAAATTCATATCATTTGACTCTCAAAAATAAAATTATGCTAATTAAAAAAGAACATAGGAAAATTAACTTTGGCAAGTAGTATTTCTTACGGAGTAGTACTCATTTTGTCATGTGATTTTTTTTAACTTATCTTAAAAAGATTTGATCTTATTATAATAAAAAATAATTTAATATTTTTATATTATTCTTAATAAAATAATTTACAATCATATAAATATTTAAAAATTATTTTAAATAATAAAATTTAAAAAATAAAAATTCTTAAATATCATAACAAGTCACGTAACTTCTTTTAATTTATATAAAGTAAAAAATATTGAGTCAGAAGTTTAAATTCATCATTTAATGAGATTTTTTTATCCTTGAATATTTTACGTACTCAAAATGTTGTCTTAGCCGTAGAAAAATATTTAATGTGGACCACATCTCTTGATTTCTTCTTCCTTGTCGTCACTCTCACTCTGTTTTCTCTTGTCTGCGTATTAAAAACCAGCTTAATTTTAAAAAATAGAGAATTCAAAGTTTACACTTCTCCTTTTATTTTCAATGATAAAAAAAATGGCGAGATGAATAAATATTTTTGAATTCATAACATTAATTAAGATGGAGTAATAGTTAATCAAGCACATATCTCGATATTGGTATTGAAAGTAGGTGAGCATACTTGAATTTTTTTATCAAAATAAGTTATTGTTTAAATTAATTTATCAAAATAATATATTTTTAAAAAAAATTATAAAATTAGTATAAATATATTTTTTATTAATATTTTAGATTATATTTTATTTAACGGTGTTAACTTAAGAAACGTTATTGCGAGTAACTTTTTTAACATAATATGTGTTTCATAATAACATTTTATAATACATAGTCTAAAATACATTTTACATCTAAAATGAATTGTTGTTAAATATATAGTAACTCTAACTCATAGCTTATCTGCAAATAATTAGGGGCCAACATATCTAGGGCTCAGTGTTCTCTGAGGCAGTGGCAGAGTCACATTAGGATGAGAGGGTTTATCTGAACCTCTTTTGACAAATTTTTTTACTATTTATATATAGTAACAATAATTTTTATGTATATATAATATATGTCGAACCTTCTTCGCTTAATTTATGTATCTCTTTATTAAAATTTTAAATCCCTTAATGAAAAATTCTAACTCCATTATTGCTGTAAAGTTCAATTTTTTTCTCCTTTTCTTGGTTTCATTGATTTTATTATTTCTTGGAAATTTTCCTAATATCATCCCGTTGAAAGTCTAGTTGAATTTTTATTTTTTGTAAACTTGTTGGAAATTCAGCTACTTGAGTGAATATAAAATTCCAATAAGCTTTGTAAAATGAAATTTGATATGTCAGAGGGACAGAAAATAGAATAAAGAACACTACACTGAAATTTTTGATTGGATTTTCATTTCATTTCAATGGGATTTGGCTCCCCTCCGTTATACTTACCTTCCATTTTGTGAAGTGCACTTTTATGAGAGAGACATATGTCTTATTTAATTTTTAAAAATTATATTATACTAATTTAGTATATGTATTTTATATCATGTTAATTTAAAAATTATCTATAAATAATATTTGTTATTAAAATAAAATAATATAAGATGAAAATAATAATATTAATGAATATTAAAACTTATGAAAAATATCTTGTTTTTATCAAATTCGAAGAATAATTTTTTAAAATTTAAAGATTTAACTATATATGTTAATCTACACATATTAAAAATGAGAAGTCTCGTAGAAATGTTGTTTAAACTTTTTAACCTTCACTAAAATACTCTGCTTTAGACAAAATTATTTTTTCACTATTTTTCTTAATTTATTATTTTATCTTTTATTTATTTAGTTTCAAGATTTACGTTTGAATTAAAATTTCTTTATATTTAGATTTACTCTCGATTTAGGATTATTCTATATGAATAATTGTCTAGGATTTGAAGAAAAAAAGAAAAAATATTATTATTTTCCTAATATTTAAGATTTTGCAATTAACTAAATTTTTTACTATCAAACATTTTGTTAATAAAATTATGCAATATAACAAAGTTAAAAAGAAAAAGAGTAATTAAAATTACGTTAAAACATTAAAGTACTCTTTTTATATTTAGCAGTCTTTTTTAAAATTAAATTTTAATAAATTAATTATCTAACTCCTAACTATTCAACTTTATGTATTCATAAATTATTAACATATCTCGATATATATATTATAATATAAGTAATTGAGTTGATTTTCTCATCTTTGACCGTATTGCATCAAATTAATAACATTTATTTAATTTTTTTATATGAATATTGTATTTATTTTAACGATGAATATTATTTATATAAAAATTTTAAATTGACACAATATATACATACATAACACATACACTAAATTAATATAATATAATGTTGATCTTTAAAAATTAATTAAATAAATAAATCTAGAAGTGTGCAAGGGAGGGGAGCCAATTCTATTTCAATGTATATTCCATGAACAAGAAAAAATAAAATATTCTAACTTTGACGTTTCCAGCAAAATTATGTACAAGTAGTCCTAGTCTAAACTTTAATACTACTTATTTTCTTACTAATGGCGAATGCCATGCGTTCCACGGTACGATATATGTTATTTTAAAAAAAAAATATATGATCTAAATAAAATTTAAAAAGTGAATAATTTTAATTTTTTAACTATTTAAATTTTTGATATTTTACAGTAATTTTTAAATAATATATATTACTTCCTTCGTCCAAATTTATGTGGCCCTAATAGAATTTTGATAATTAATCAAAAAATTTATATGTCTTTTAAGTATTTAAATTAAAAATTATTATAGTCACAAGGCACGGGCTCAACACGTGTTTTTTTATCTCGATTTATGTGATATTGGTAGATATTATATATATATATATATATAAATTGTTACTTATTGCGACTAATGCACATTTATAGTTATTTTTAAATAATTTATTTTGTTCCAATTTTGATAGTCAATCAAAATTTATATTTATTTTTAAAAATATTTTAAATTGTTAATAGTTGAAGCAGCTGAAAAAATAATTTATTAGGGGTACAACAACAACAACAACATACCCAGTGAAATCTCACAAGTAGGGTCTGGGGAGGGTAGAATGTACACAAACCTTATCACTACTTCAAAGCTAGAGAGGTTGTTTCCTGGAAAATCTTGTCTCAAATATTCATAGGCAGAATAAACTAGATATGAAAAAGGAAAAGGAAACCGGAAGAACAACTAATAATGAAAAGCATGATAGTGTGTAAATACGATAGAAAAATTAACATAAATATGACGATAATGACAATACATGATATAAAAACATGACTAATCCTACTATCCTACTATACCCCAAGTTCAGACATCAACCTAATCTTACTAACCTATTAACCTGCTACTCTAATTCGCGACCTCTACTCTTTTCTATCTAAGGTCATGTCGTCGGTGAGATCAAGTTTTGCCATATCTTGTCTGATCACCTCCCCCCAATACTTTTTCGGTCTACCTCTACTCCTTCGTGTAACTCCTAAATCCAACCTCTCGCACCTCCTAACAAGAGCATCAATACTTCTTTTCTGCACATGCCCAAACCATCGTAATCTTGTTTTCCTCATCTTATCATCCACAAGGGCCACCTCTAGCTTCTCTCCAATGGTCTCATTCCTAATTTTATCACTCCTAGTATGATCACACATCCATCACAATATTCTCATCTCTACGACTTGCATCTTCTGAATATGTGAGCTTTTGATTGACCAACACTCCACCCCATATAACAAAGATGCTCTAACCACCATTCTGTAAAACTTACTTTTGAGTTTAAGTGGTATTTCTTATCACATAATACTCCAGAGACAAACCTCCATTTAGTCCATGCTTGATTTATTAAGGGTAATATTATAAAATCAAGCAGTTGAAGTACACACATACTTCGACAGTTCCTTTTAACAAAAATAATTTATGACAGGTAATATTGTAATTTCATAGTTGAAGTAGATGAAAAGATAATTAATAGGTAATCGACAACTACTTTTGAGGAAAATAATTAATCAGGGGTAATATTTTAAATTCATAGTTACAACAACTGAAGAAATAATGAATAGAAATGACATAGCAAAATTAAGTAGACACGTTAGTAGTCACCATAAAATTAAGTAGACACGTTAATAGTCACATGTCAGCTTCAAGTAGCTGAAGCATATACGATAACCATAAACTGCTCAAATAAGTGGCTTATTATAAAAGAGAATATATTATTACTATTAATATGTTTTACACATTTAGAGAATATTTGAATTCTCCTTTTTAAGTGGCTTTTAAGTTAAAAGTCAAAAAGTCATAAAGTCATAAGTTAAAGGGCTTTACTTTTAATTTTTGACTTTTTTGTTTGTACTTTTTTAACTTTTAAAAAGTGCTTTTAAACAATTTTTTTTTGTGTTACTCAAATACTTTCAAAACTTAAAAAATACTTACAAATCAAAAATTAAAAGCAAAATAATAATAATAAATCAATCCAAATACCCACTTAATCTCATTTTCACTCCCCCAAAATTAAAAGACATTAACCCAGTCTTCTTCAATTTTGAATAACTGTTGAAGAGAAGTATTTTTAATTTATTTTATTAATTGAGGAGTATTTTAGAGGAGAGGCGGAGCTACCATTAAAGGGTGTTCACCCTTCGTCGAAAAATTACATTCTGTAGAGCAGTCAAATTCTTGATTTAAAGAGAAATATATATAATATTGAACATCTTCGAAACAAGTTCTTCCTTTAGTGCAGTGGTTAAGTATGTTCATTTCCAACCCCATTTCCCTAGTTCTTGAAACTTTCCGAGTGCATAACATTTTTTGTTTGTTTCGAGAGCTGATCACAACCTTATTATTTGTACACGTTTCATTACTTTTGAATCAAACAAATACATTTATTACTTATCCTCAAGTTTGTTAATTCTTAATATTACATTTTTTATAATATAGAGTAACATGTATGAATAAATCATTTAATTTAGAATTTTTTTATAACATAGATGTATCTCCAATTCTATCTAACATATAATGAACTTGCAGAGGGTGAAAAAAGAAAATTGGCCAACATTTTAAATTAGAAATTTTTGCTTATATTAATTACTTTAAATCCAAAGCTAAAATTGATACATGTATTTTATCCCTTTTTTTTAAGAAACAATAAATTTTTTGATGGTGTGATTTAAATTTCGTATAAATCTAGACGCATTTATTCAACCAGTATTTCACTCTCTACACAATAATTTATATATTTTTTATTATATAAAATTAATGCATCAGGGAAAAAAACTCGATTGTTTGTATTTGATAGTAACAAATGTTAGGATTTTTCATTGTAAACTCACGAGCCGTACAAAGGCCTCGTGGATTGGAGTCTAGAGTTTGGGGAAGAGTATGAAGTCTGGAAGTGAAGCACGAGTTGGTTTACGTATCGTGAAGTGCTCTACGAGTCGTAATAATGGGTCGAAGTTAGGGTCCTGTAAATTTGGAATTTTAGTTAAGTAGAGAAGGGAACTACGAAGGGTTTTACGACCCTTAGTAAGTTTTACTGTCCGTGGAAGGATTCGTGGTTTTTTGGGATCTGATAGGGTGGTTTCTGGATCTTGGTTCACGATTTGCAGGTTGAGTTGTACATTCATCTATTGTCCGTAAATGGGCCTTCGTGGATTGATTCGACTAGTTTTTATGTAATGACCCTTCACGTCATTTTTGTGATTCTGTAATTATTTAGTCAGTTTGAGCATTTGCATAGTGACCGCGGGTTATTTGTGACTTATTGACTCTAATTGTTCGGTCATTGGGTGAATCATTGACATTTATATAGTTTTTCGAGTTAAATAGAAGATTATAATCGTAAAATAAATTTTCAGGTAAAGTCCTAGTAAATGGCTCAAAGAAGAATTATGACAGTTTCATTAGCTCCGCAATGGTCAAATTAAGCTAGAAGTATGTTCGATGTTGATTATATTGAGTTTTGCAAATTTAACCTCTGGAATGGGTCAATAGTTGACTTCAGTCAACGTTCTTGGAAAACGTGCCCAAATGAAAACTCTGACTGCACCGTTGGATCCTGAACATCGAGTTTGAGCTAGAAGGACCCTTCGCTTGGTTCTCGAAGCTCCCGGATGCATTTTGGCCCAGTCGATAGATTTTGATATTGGAAAGTCGGACCCATATTGGGACAAAACGACCTCCGATGGGAATTTTGGTGGTGCAGGCGACGTGGCCGAACCATAGGCTGCCACGTGGTCATGACGACAAAGTGATATATATGAAAGAAAAATTTACAGTTCGTGAAAGGTAAATTCGAACAACGATATATCCTTCATTTATAATTCAATTTGGGTGATTCAAAAAGCTAACTTGTGTACTTTTTCGAGAGAAACATCATGAGAGCTTCAAAAATTGATTTCGACATGTCGTTTGAGGTAAAATTTGATATTTTCCTGTTGTAATATTGAATATATATTTTCAAAAATTTTGACATGCAATTTCTTATCCATTTTAAGTTAAATTTTGGGTTCATTCTGTGTGTTTTTGCATGGCGCACACTGTAGTAATGTCAGAATTAATATATAGAGCTCCGTTTGGTGCGAAAATGCCATTATTGCTGCGGGTCATGTTGTGTTTTGCAAAAAGTTTTGGAATGCGATATCTCAACTATTTCTTATCGAAATTGAGTGAAATTTGGGTCTAAACTGTACTAGTTTTTGAGACCTGCATCATGGTGTATTCAAATTCTGTTAATTTGACTATATTTTTAAGAAATTTGATCGGGAAGATGTTGTCCATATATGTTACTTTTCAAATGAAATGTCATTTGCTTTTGGGCTATTTCTGATTATTTTGAGCCTCATTTTGAGCTCAAATTTTTGCTATGAATTCAAGATGATGTAAGGATCATTTTACGGGGGTTAGTTTGGTGTTTTGGGTGTGGAACTCATTTTTTCCATTTTAGTTTCATTTAACGTATCTTCCCTCGTTTCTTGAGATATTATAGCCAAAATAGTCGTACTTATATTGTGATTCATATTTTGAATTGAATAACATTTGGAGGAGGTCAGATAGGGTAAAACTTGTGTGGACTGATTTGAAGCGCATGAATTCGTCTTTCAGGTAGGCTAGGTTTCTCCTTCCCCTAGATTGAGCTAAAACTTGTATTGTACATCTGTATATTGTTGGGAATCATTGAATTAGAGACTATACATGCTAGTTGAGACTGTGATCATTATTTGAATATGGTAGTGGCATTATTTGCTGTAATAACTAGTTTCGGTACTATTTGGAGTTGTGAATGAGTCTGTTAAAGGCTGAATCTAAATGTGTATCACGTGATTGACACGTGTGCCTATCTAGTCACTTGTTGTCGGTATGGATTATCTGATGCTATTTACACATTGTATTTTTTAGGGGTCGGTTATTTGTTGTACTCTTAATGTCATGTTGAGGCTTTGTGTTGTGAGTCTGTCGACATATTGTACTCCTGGATACTGTGTACTAGAGTGTGGTTCTATTTGTGAGGCATGTGTTGCATCCTGGGAGTTAACTAGATTATTTATTGTGGATTTGGATACTTGTTGCTTTATCAGCTGAGCTTCCTATTGTTGCTCTAGATAATTGTTATACTTATCAATGGTATGTCCAGTATTGTATTGAATACATGTGATACTTCTGATTATCTGCTTTCTGTTGGGCCTTAGCCTAGGCTTAAGCAGTGTTGTCTTAGACTTGCATTCTTCAGAGCCTGTATTGGTACATATGCACATTGTGTGACTTGAGAGGCATAAATCCTGGTAGACCAGCTGAGCAAATGACTTTTCCTAGGATTGAGGCCAGTTGATTATTCTTGGGTTCGAGGCCCAATTGATTGTTTCTGGATTTGAGGCCCAGTTGACTATTCTTAGGTTTGAGGCCTAATTGATTTTTCATGGTTCTGAGGCCCAGTTGACTATTCTTGGCTTCGAGGCCCAATTGATTTTTCCTGGGTTTGAGTCCTAGTCGGTTGTCAGACCAGCTGGCCCTGACTGACTTCCCCGCTGGAGGCTAGGTTAGGAAGGGGGGTTCGAGTCCTCTTTTGATATTATAGGGGTTCAAGGCCTCATTTAATATTATAGGGGTTCGAGGCCTTGGATGATAGTTAGGGGTTCGAGGCCCCGACTGACTTCCCCGCCGGAGGCCAGGTTAGGAAAGGGGTTCGAGGCTCCTTATGATATTATATGGGTTCAAGGCCTCATTTAATATTATAGGGGTTCGAGGCCCTGGGTGATAGTTAGGGGTTTGAGGCCCCGAGTGATAGTTAGGGGTTCGAGTCCCCATGTGATACTGTATCCTACACTGGTTAAGATTTGATACCATCTGTTACAGACCCCTGTACCCTTCCACCTATACACATACTCTGATTGTGCGTGAATGCACCTTCTAGGTTTATGGGGGCCTAGTTGGCATACAAATATAGACACTAGGACCTTACACCCACGTACAACACTATACCCCAATCGTGTGATAGTTGTGATGTGGTTTTTGCTCGAATTTAGTATGTTGGTTTCATTGTTCATTGTCTGTTTCTACTAAGTTGGGTCTTTGAATTCCATAGACATAGTTGACACATGTTCTTTGGGTTTTGTCAGTCGATATCATTGTACATTACTTGGGTTGTTCAGTTGGGGTTTAGTTGTTCTCCAGATATGCTTATCTTTTGAATGGAGTTCAGATAGCTAGCACTGAAGTATTTTATTACATTTGTTCTTACCATAATTATTGTATTTCACTCAGTCGACCGATGATGCCTACTGGGTTCCTTTCACCGGTACTCACCCCTATTTTTCTATATATACTCATGGTACAGGTGAAGATACGTGCCACGACCATTGATTGGGAGCTTGTAGACGTGTCAGGAGGCTTTGGTGAGCACCATCAACCTTAGATATTCTACAGTCTCCTTCTATTTTTTGTGCCATCTTTTTTATTAAGACACTGGCCCTGTACAATTATACTTTTAGCTTGTATATGTAGGAGTTTCTCTGGGTTATGTATATGGTTGTGTATATATTTTTATTTGGGATTTGAGTCTATAGTAGCTCTGTACAAGTGAATTCCAGGTCCTGGGTAGTTTGTGTTTATTGTGCCTATATGTTTCTAGTATCTTTATCATTAGTGATTCAGGACAAGTGTCATGGGCATTGGGTTGACTTGCCTGTAGGTGAGATCTAACAAGCGTCATAATGACCTGAGAAGTTGGGTCATGACATTTTATGAAGGGTTTTTTTGACCTTTCCTATTCTTTTAAGATCTTAATAGCCTTAGCTAGCCCCTCCATGACCCCTCATGCAATTCCAAGCCCCTTTCCCATCAAGCCAAGCACAAACAATTCCAATCGACTAAGTCCTAACACGAGTTCATATAGGTGTCAACTTCAAATGCTCATATATTTTAGTACACAATGAATTAGATACTGAAAGACCTACCAAATGAAAGCTCTTTGAATTATCTTTCCAACGCCACTGATTTCACGTCATTCGGAGTTTAGACCAAAAGTTACGCTCATTTTAGTGAAGCACTGTCAGGTTGCCTACACGTACGACCCACACTACAACCAATATTGTTGTTAACAGGTCGTGGATGACCTTCTTGGAAAGTTCCATACGGACATTCTTTTTGGTTTTAAGTGAGGGTTTTTGGGTCATTTTTCCCATATATTTTTCAGCATCCTAAGGAAGGGTTTGACCCTTTTACCCTCTCATACCTATACTAATACATTCGTCACTCTCTCAATCAAACCATTGAACCCCCAATACTAAAAAATCCTCTCAAGTCTTCTCTCAAAGTTGAAGTGAAGAATCCTTCAAGAATCACCAAGTTCAAGCTTAAACTTCATTCAAACTTCTATTCAAGTCTTAAAGGTATGTGGGTTTCATCCATGAGTTTCTTTCACCTATGAGACCCAAATTATTTTCTACTCCATTTCTTAATTTCAAGTATGCAATTCTTCATGGATTTTCATATTATGATTCCAATTGCTTATATTATGAGTTTATTGATGTTAGTTAACCTATATTATTATGAAATAATGTTTAATTTCACGGGAAGCATGTTATGTCTTGAATTCCTATATCATAGAAGTTAGGGTTTTAAAGATATTTGATGGGTTTCCTGAAATTGATTTTAAATTGATGAATTCTACTACCTATATGCATGAGAAACAATCAACTAAGTTGTTTCACTTGGAATTTATGAATTTATTTGAGGTTTCTTTACAAGCCAATTTGGGGGTCATGAAGATTATGATATGGGTTCCTTAAATTATCTTATAAATTGGTGAATCCCGCTACTCTTATACATGAATAACTAGTAATTTTCATGATTCCATGACTAATTGTGATTTTTTTTATTTATGAAATTTTGGGTTATGAAGTTGATGGAGGGTTGCTTGATTTTACTTAAATTCATACTTCCTTTATTATTATATTATTGTATATGAATCAAATCTAAATCACATGAATTGGTGTATTGACTCATGTATCTTATTGATTTCAAGTAATGAGTTTGTGAATTAGTTTATGGGTTAGTTGTCATGGATACATATGAGTATTCTTAAATCTAACTTACATGTATTAGTGTGTTGCATCATGAGATATCCCATAACATGATATGCTATAAGAATGGTATTGAAGTCAAGAATGAATGAATGATTGAAATGTGAGTTATCTCCCCTAACTATGATTATGAGATAATGATAGCCCGTTAGTGGAGGCATAGACAAGATTTAAGAGTTATTCTTATAATGATGATTAATGTTCTAAATGCTTATGGGATGGATTAGTAGAATACCTCTCCATATTAAATAACTCTATGATTCATGCTTATGATGATTCCGTGAGAGTTTTACTTAGCATCGAGTGGATACCTTAGGATGAATGTGGAAGCTCCCCGTTAGAAGAGGCATAAAACCATTAGTAGAATCCCATTGTCCCATAACTACGTGCCACCGTAGGTAATAGGAGTCACCCGCTAGTAGATGTTGATTTCTAGACCACCCATTAGTAGAGGCTTGCTCAATAGTTAACTTTAGTGGATCCACTTAGGCATCTTAGGAGGTCACCTTGACATGTGATCTCTCCCTTTGTTTCGGTGTAGGAAAACATCGGGACTCCATGGTCTAGCTCACATGGTTTATGTCGGTTAAAGGTTTCTTTCACATATGTTCATGTTCTCCTCATGTTCCCAAAGTGTCCTTCTATGATGATTTATGATGGTTCCTTCATATATGTTCAAAGGCGTTTTAAAGTTCCTATAACTCATTATTTAACAAGTTCAAATGGTATTTACCCTAAAGGTATATGACTATGTCTTCAAGTATGTAAGGTTGTCTCTATTATGATTACTAATGTTTCTTTCATAATAAAATAATCTTTTATGTAAAGTAATGTATTGTTCACCCAAGGATATTAATATTTTAATTGTTTATAACAACATGTGTTTCCTCACTAATCTACGTCTATGTGCCTCATCATGCAATCAAGTAAGAGTAAGTTCTGTATTTCTCATATGGATTATCTCATTTTCTATGACTAAAGTATGTGTTAAATAATCACCCGTATGTATGTTCTTCTCATACTTCAAAGATGTTTCTTCTATGGTATATGATTTATATCTCTATATTTCATGTATGTTCCAAGTTTATATGATTTCCTTATTCACGACTATGTTCATCCATGCATCCTACTAAGTTCTTTCTAAAGTTGCCTTTTTATGTTTAAATGATATTGACTTGATTATGACTTACTAATACCTTTGTAAATGTATGGTTTTAACATGAGACTTAGCATGAACCATCTTATCATTGTTTTCATGTCATGCATTGCATACCTACATACCAGTACATAAGTACTGACGCATACTCTGTGCCTACATGATTTAACTTCGTAGGGACGGGCGCTCCTCAATATCCTCCATGTTGCTAGCTTTGGATCGTTGAAGACAAAAGTTGGTGAGTTCTCTAATTCATAGACGACATCCTAGGTTTT
Organism: Solanum aculeatissimum; assembly: GCA_038996855.1. Taxonomy (NCBI): domain Eukaryota; kingdom Viridiplantae; phylum Streptophyta; class Magnoliopsida; order Solanales; family Solanaceae; genus Solanum; species Solanum aculeatissimum. The sequence goes on from JBCEWC010002709.1 coordinate 27,891, forward strand.
TCTAGCTTGATATATTAAGACATTTTAGTTTTCAATTTTATAATTTCTTTTGCTATGATTGTATTTAAGGGTTAGCTTGAACGACTTAGCCCCCGTCAAGTCTATATTAGAGATTTTATTGGACACATGTTATGGTTGTATCTAGTTCTTTTATCTCATTATAGTTTTATGTTATGGTCCTTAGTCTCATTTTCCTTAGTTTTCTATCTTATCTTACGTCATTACCTATGATATGTTTGATAAGCGAAGATGGCTTGGATGAGATGCCTATGAGCGTCTCATTTGTCGTGTAACGACTAGGTCCTAGGTCCAGATCGTTACAGTTTTAGAGCCACATAAACGAGCCATGATAATGGAGGAAAATGGCAAAAGAGAGAAGACAACAAAGGAAAGTGGTGCTACAGACAATAGTAGTTACTAATTATTAACAATGGTTTATAAAGAGCGACTAGTTATTGTTGATGTATATGTATTTTATTATTAAAGTAAAATATTAAGTGCATATGTTGGTGGGTATAAATTGTGGTAGAAATGGTTATTAGTTCTTATAACTTATATGACCTTTAGTTCTTGTAACTCTTATGGTCATTAATTTCTTATAACTTTTATGACCATTAGTGACTTCTAACTCATGTAACCACTAAGCATGTTCTAACTCATTATACCTAGTAACTCTTATAACTTTCAAAACATAATTTCTCTATTCATTTACCTACATTATTATCCACTTTATTCTTATTCAAGACAAGGAAGAATTCTTCACCTATAAATAGTGGTGGTCTTACTTTATTTTGTGAGGAAGAAGAGGAGAGAAAAATTGTGAAGTATGAATAAATATTGTAGTGTAGTGATGTGTGCAATAGTGAAAGAGAGAGTTGAGACAAAAAAAATATTCTAAGTTTTTAACTATATTCACTATATGAAAGAGAGTAATTACATGTTGACGGAAGATGTTCTTTTTGTGGAGATTTAATCTCTTCAACTAATTTAGAGTTGTTTGAGTCATACAATGTTGTTGGGTTGTTGTATCCTGCAAGGGACAAGTCAAGTGTATTATCGTTCGATCGATGTAGATTATGCCGCAGTGGACTTGAATCTCCTTAAAGAGAGCAAGATTCAACCCAAATGAATTTTATTCAATTTTATCATTTTATTTTCAACTGTAATTTATTGTATTTGTTTTATATTACACCAACAATTTACAATAGTAATTACTAATTATTATTTAATATAATTCTTTCACATCATGCAAATAATATTTTCACATTAAGCATGCGTTTTTATTTTTATTTGTGTAAAATTTAAAATGATAGATCACTTTTTATATATATAATATAAATTTATGCATCAGATTTTATGTTTTAATAAAACTAAAATCATGATTTAAAATCCTTAGATCATGTTTTTTTTGTGGAGAATATGAGATTTTAAATCAAATGTTCAAACATTAATTTAAAATTTTCATATCACATGTTTAAACACATAATTTACTTTGATTAAATTAATTGAATATTATATTGTATTATATTTCAATTCTATTCTATGGAGTGTGGAAATACTTAGCATGAGGAGATATATAACTTCTAGATTTGATTTGGAGGTTTATATAGAAAGAGTTACATATTAATGATAGTAGTGAAGTATACAAAATTAAAGCTAGTGAAGCTATTTTATTATTTTTTTTTCCCGTTAGGCGTTAGCTATTTGATAAATTTAAAATTGTACTGATTACATAATGTCATGAGTTCAAAAATGGGGTCAAGATTGAAGGAACACAATCCCCAAAATAAATAATAATATCAAACACTACAGATAGATAAATAAGAAAATACACTACTAAACTAACATCCATGATCTGGTATCACAAATACAAAAGACCATTTAAAATATTACTAGACGGAACTAAATACAACATAGTATCAGAAAAACAATAAAGGCTACTAAGTTGGTTAATAATATCTAATAGGAACTCGAGACTCTGAGTATCATCACTAGATATGGATAGAATCAATAACACGATCTGAAATCAACCGCCACGTGAAAATCCCTGACTGAAAGCTGCGAGGGAGAAGTAGTAGTGAATACACATAATATGTACTCAATAGATTTAACCGACTAGAATAGAGAATTAAATAAATTATGAAATAAACTAAGTACACTTCTACTTGCATTAGGAAAATCAGTCTGACAAAGTGTCGTCAATCCATATCAAATTGTATAGATAAAGTAAATATAAATCAAGATACAATATTTTACCAGATCAAATAATGCAATGATGATGATGAAATGTATGCAATGTAAGGTGGAATCAAGACTGTCACACAGCCCGTCGTATACACCCCCGTAGAGCTAAGGTTCTATAGACTAAGGGGAACCCATAGGGACCTCACAAGCCATATACTCAATCACAATCACAATATTTCTATATCTCTTTGTCACCTCCTCATGGTCAAGGGTTTTGAAAGTGTCTCATTTGCTACAAAAAGGTGGTTCTACAATATAATTCTTAATTTTCCGATGTTACAATATGTCATATCAAGATGCATGCAAATGAAACACAAGATATAAGTAATATTCATCTCGACGAGTATAATAGATATCACAGTTCCCAAATCTCGATAATTTCATGATAGACCCCATCTTTTATTCACAATAGGTTATCAATCTCTTTAGAATAACCAACCACCTTTTACCACGTTTATATCTCAGTATTAGCCATGATTCTCAATTTTAAGTCACAAGTATTCTCTTTTACCACATGCCATATTCATAATATAATAAGATTACTCATACCCCCTATCACCAATTCAAGTATTTCAAATGCTTCTAAATCAATCACAGTCAAATAAAGCCCACACACAGGCATCACATCAATAATTCTCAACACAAACACATGATATGGTCTCATCCCATAAATTATAATATACAAATATTCAATTACTCTATTTCAGTCCCAAGAAAGGGTTAGCTAAACCTACCTCAAGTCCAATGTGCACACGAACACACCAATCAGATGGATGACTCGCAAAAATTGACTTCGAATCGTCAATCCACTATCAAGAATGTAATATGCACATCATAAAGAGCCTATTGATATCCATATTACCATAATTAGAGTCGGGGATCATACAAAAATAGGCTAAATTTAAAAAATGTCGAATCTGAAAAATGAATGTAAAATCATGTTTTAAATAAAAAATGAAAATCATGGATGAAAATGCCATAAAATTTGAGTGAGGAGCGAGCTTAAAACCCTAATTCAGATTATGAAAATCATGAGATTTTGGGTTTCAAAATCAAGAAATTGAAGTCAAAGTCATGAAATAAATGATGGAAATTAAGAGTTTTAGTGAGAAAATAACTTACTTCAAAATTTCCTTAAAAAATAATCCACCCAAGATTTTGAACTATAAAATGATAAAAATGGATATTTTTTTGACATATTACTGTTCAGGTATTTAATAACCTCCGCGAACGCGAACCCCCATCCATGAACACAGAGAATAAGAGCCCCAACCCTCCGTGAACACTGAGTTTTCCTAGGCATGTACTCCGCGAATGACTTCTCCTGCGATCACAAATGTTTATGCACTAGATCTCCGAGAATGCAAATGACTTGACGGCAAACACAGGGAACATACATGCACAAAAAACCAGCTAGTCACCACACATCAAATTTCACAGAATGGATCCTAGGGATTCATTTGAAATCCCATGCACAAATCATATATGCTACCCTACTAAATCGATGTTCTAGACCTAATGGAATCATCAAAAATCAAATGAAAGATCTTCTTGACTCGAAACTTGATAAAGCGCAACTAAATTAGTTTAGGATGCAAAAAGATCAAAATGCCCTTTAGACTTCTGAAAAATATAGCGATGCCTCTCTTAGGTCTAAAATCACCTCTCAAATCCAACAAAATCATCATAAATTCAACTCGAGCATCTGAACTCAAAATATTGACCAAAGTCAAATCTAGCTCATTCTAAACCAATTTTTCCAACTTAAGACCTCAATTTCACATATGGGCTCTAAATTTAATTCCAACACTTCTCCTACGCCAATTTTCACGTTGCGGGATTGATGGAATTGACGAAATTCTATTTCGAGACTCAAAACTCCAAATGGTATCAAGACTCACTTTTAAAATAACTTTGGCCTCAAATTAAAACACAAAAACTCTCACCATTACACATATTTGCTCAAATTGCCACAACTAGTCACACAAATTGTTCAAATAAGACTCGGAGCAACTTATAGGAGGATAAAATGATAATTTCGCAAGAATTTTAAAAAATGACTGGTAGGGTCATTACACATAAATTCTCTAAGTGTTAATTACATCATATCCCTATTCTTTTTCAAATCATAAAATCCCTTAAATTTGATGGAATTTGGATACATCACGTATGTTCTGAAAGTGATGTATTTGGCCTATACATCGCGTAGAATAATGTATCTGATGTCTTGATACATCATGTAAGTGAAAAGTGATGCATCTGACGTCTTGATACATTACGTACAGTGATGGATCCGACCAATAAATCATGTATAGTGATGTATCAGAAAATAGGAGAGAGTAGAATTTTTTTATAATTTTTTCAAATAGTAATTTTTTTAGAGAATATGATAAAATAAATTGGATATTCAGATAATTTTTTCTTTTGGTTAAAATTTTACTTGATTGTTTGACTCACAATATAAAAGTAGTACTACAAATTAAAGGAACTGATTTTTTTTTAAAATTCACTTGTCAGCATTATCGACTCCCTCGCCTCAACTCATGGATCTTGTTTTGCTACTGCATTGTACGAGTAATATTCCCGTCGTTGTTTTCTTATTTATAAAAATGTTTAATTTGCCTAGATATAATTGACATGGGAAGTTGGGCTGAGACCGTCTGGCTCACTGACTAGGTTTGACTTTTTTCAACAAGTTTATTATTTATTTTAATTTAGAGATAAAGTAATATTTTTTTCGCTCATTTTCACTTGATCCTTATACTATTTTAGGATATTCAATAATACTTGTCTAATTTTTGATATCAAAAGATAATTTTACACTTAGTTCCTAATTTATCCATGTTATTAATTGAGAAAATTTAATAAATGACAATCTAGAATTATGTTATTACTAATAATGATAATAAAATCAAAATTTCAAGTCATTGCAAGATTTACTTTTCCAAAACTAGCAAAATAGTGTAAAAACGTTTAACCTTAAAAA
>JBCEWC010002710.1:0-33119 GCA_038996855.1 Solanum aculeatissimum
TGAAGGGTATTTTAGACATTTTTAATTAAAAAAGTGCTTAACAGCACTTATGTGCCAAACACATCAATAACTTTTTTCAGCTACAACACTTTTATGCAAACACATAACTGCTTATTTTTCAAATAAATTTTAGCACTTTAAAAAGTACTTTTGAAGCACTTTTTAAAAGCCAAACGAGCTCCAAGTCTCCAAGGTCGCGGCTGAAGTAAAGTCCTTGAACTCCTTACCTCAGCTCATTGTGCAAGTTCTCAAGGCATCTTGGGACGTGTCGCGGATACTCTCTTTCGTTTGCTCAGGTAGAGTCGTAGAGGATTTATGTGGAACGTATAGGATATTCTGCAGAATTCTGAATGAATTGGAACCTGTTGCTAATATGTTTAAACAAGTATTTTTTATTTCTATGACCACAAAAGCATTAGTTAGGTACTTAGTTTTGTTGCTTTTGCGTAACATACGCAGACTATACTTATTACACAGCGTGCCACTGCTGAAGACATGGACTTGGTGCAACAGGCTGAAGATATGGCAAGTAACAAGCTGAATTGTCCATGTCCCCGTTACATATTTTTAACGGTTTTACAGTTAAGAACAATGTTTTACTGAATATGCAAGGGTCTGTTAATTGTAAGTGAGTTCAAGTCCTTCTAAATTTTTCAACAGGTAAAAATAGCAGGAGAGAGGTAGAATGCAAGAAACACCATTTACAGACAAAATATAACTAGCTGGGATCTTGGGGGTGTAAGGTAGACAAATTACCAACAGTCTATTTGGGCATGCCATTAGGCAACAAACACAGAGTTGGTTATCTGGGATGAGATTGTGGAAAAGACTGAAAGAAGTTAGCAAATTGGAAGACACAATACTTGTCTCTTGGAGGTAGGCTCACTTTGATAGATGCAGTACTAGACTCAACACCCACATATGTGATGTCCCTATTCCCCGTTCCAGTAAGTGTGGTCAATATGTTGGACATATTAAGGGCTTTTCTTTGGTTTGAAAACAGGGAGGGAAAGGGGTATCACTTAGTAGAATGGAAGATTGTACAATTACACAAGGAGGCTGGTGGTTTAGAATTCATGAATCTGAATATGTAGAATGCTTGCTTGCTTATGAAATGGTTATAGAGATTTGATAGAAATGAACTGGCTCTATGGAAGGAGGTAATCTTGAATAAGTATGGCCAGACAGAACAATGGTGTGCGTGCACCAATGCAGTATCAACCACCCATGAAACATCAGTATGGAGATCTATAAGGAATCTTTGGCCTAGACTAGCAAAGAATTCATGTTATGAGGTGGGTGTTGGTAACAAAATACTATTTTGGAAGGACTTATAGATTGGACAGGAAGTTATAACGCAAGCTTTCCCTGATCTGGCCAAAATATGCAGTAACCTGGAGATTATGGTGGCTGATAGTTGGTCTCCTCAGGGATAAAAATTCTTTTTCAGGACTTCTTAATGACTGGGAAATAGGTAGGTTTGTGGAGGTATTGCAGATGATTGATTGTTTCAAAGGTACCACTACAGAGAATGACACTTTTAGATGGAAACGTGATAAGGATGGCAAGTTCTCTGTAGGTAGAATTTATAGGAAAGAGGTATCCAGGATTCTACCATAGTTTTGTGTGGCTCCTGCTAAAGTTAAAGTGTTTTGCTTGGTTAGTAATCAGGAAAGCTTGCCTCACTCATGAGATCCTACAGAAAAAGTGATTGCTAATTGTGTCTGGATGCATGCTACGCACTGAGGCTAGAGAGGCCAAATGGTCAGTGCTACAGCAGACAGCTTATTTAAGTTGCTGGATTAGGACAGGCAGAAGCAAAACTCAGAAGAAGTGATGGAGAATAATCCCACACTGTATCTGGTGGACTATCTGACGTAGTTTTATTTTTTTATTTTTTTGAGAAGGTAACGATTTGTATTATAAACTAGTACTTAGGTAGTACTGAAAACCCCTTTACAAAAAAGTGTGAGAATGTAATAACAGAACAACAAACCTAGCAAGATTCAAATACTTCTAGGATTGCTTCAACATCTACAGGGGAGCTCTTTGTACACCAAAAACACAATAACAAAATACAATCTGTTTTTATCATTTGTAGGGATCTGCTTCTATCCTCAAAGCTTCTAGCATTCCTTTCTCTCCAAATGGTCCATCAGATGCATGCTGAAATGGTCCTCCAATAACTTCTGTTCTTAGCCCCAATTCCTGCTTCCTCCCAACTTGAGAGTGTGTCAACAATCTTACTAGGCATTGTACATTGAATGCCTCTGAGATTGATGAAAATCTTCCACAGTTGATCAGTGATTTTGCAGTGTAAGAACAAATGTCCAACTATTTCAGTTGCTTCTCCACATAAACAACAGTGTGTCACTAGAATGTTGTCTCTTTTCCTTAGGTTCTCATGTGTGAGTACTGCCTCCTTTGCTAGTAGCCAAGTGAAAGATGCCACCTTGAGTGGAACTTTGGCTTTCCATATTTGCCTCCAAGGCCAGTTGAGGGTTAGTGGAGCCCTATTTATGGTCTTGTAAACCTGAACTTACGTTGTATCTTCCTTTGCTATGCTCTGTCCACCGTAGGCAATCCTCCCCTTCCTTCAAAACTTGAAATGAATCCAACATTTTGAAAAATTCAGCTAGTCTGCAGACTTCCCAATCATTTAAGTTCCTTCTGAGAGATAGATTCCATCCTTGGGGAGACCACATTTCAGCCACTGTCCTATCTTTGTGTAGTGCTAACTCAAAGACGTCTGGGAAGCACTCTGACAAACTACTATTACCAAGCTATTTGTCTTTCCAGAAACCTGATACCATTATGTACTGTAATTGTAGTATGTACTGTAATTGTAGTATGATTTCTTAGGAAAGGCTACCAGTTCCTGATTGTTCTCCAAAGAGTAACACCATAGAGGTTGGTTGCTTCTGTGGTGACCCATTAATCCATCTCCCCATACTTCAATTTAATTACCTTGCTCCACATTGAGTCTGGTTCATGAGCATATCTCCACAACCATTTTAACTTTAAAGCCTTGCTTTGGTTCTTCAAGTTTTTGATGCCTAAATCTCTTTGTTTTTTTCCTGTGATCAGAACTTTCCATTTTACCGGACGATATCCCTTATCTGAAGCAGTGTTATCCAAGGCAAAAAGCGCAAAAAAGCTCTAAGGTCGGTTGGGGCTTTAAGCGCAAATAAAGCGTGGACTTTAATGAAAAAAGGCACAGGTTTATTTAAGATAAGGGTAGGGTCATCGAATATAGGATCACTTACAGGGAAATCCATGAGCTAGTGAAGAATCTTAAGAAGAGACAAATTAATATAGCGTGTGTTCAGGAGATCAGATGGGTAGGTACCAAAGCTCGGGATGTTGATTAGTTTAAGTTATGGTACTCGGGTGGTACTAGGGATAGAAACGGAGTAGATATCCTAGTAGATGAAGACCTTAGGGATTATGTGGTGGAGGTTAGGAGGATTAATGATAGGATGATGTCTATAAAACTTGTGGTTGGTAGTCATGTAGTGCATATAGTTAGCACCTATGCGCCTCAAGTGGGCCTGGATGAGGAAGTCAAAAAACGCTTCTGGGAAGATTTGGATGAGGTTGTGAGAGGCATACCTGATACAGAAAAAATCTTCATTGGGAGAGACTTTAATGGGCATATCGGGGCAACCTCTAGAGGATTTGAAGATGTTCATGGTGGCTTTGGTTTTGGGGAGAGGAATAGAGGTGGGACGTCTCTCTTAGATTTTGCCAAAGCCTTTGAGTTAGTTATTGCTAACTCATGTTTCTCGAAGAGGGAAAATCACTTGGTTACCTTTCGTAGTACGGTAGTTAAGACTCAGATTGATTACCTACTTCTCTGGAAAGGCGATAAAAGCCTTTGTAAGAATTGCAAGGTTATTTCGAGTGAGAATATTTCGACTCAACATAGACTTCTAGTGATGGACTTAGAGATTAAGAGAGAAAAGAAAAAGAAGATTACTTATGCCCAATCGAGGATTAGATGGGGAGGCCTGACTCCTGCCCTGTCTCGAGAGATGGAAGAAAAGTTGAGTAGTGTAGAGGTTTGGAGTAGTAGTGGAGATGTGAACAATATGTGGGACACTACTGCTAGTTGCATTAGAAAAGTAGCTACCGAGGTACTAGGGGTTTCGAGAGGGACCTTTGGCGGACGTCAGGGTGATTGGTGGTGGAATGACGAAGTTCAAGGCAAAGTGAAAGCTAAGAAGATTGCTTATACGAAGTTGTTGGAGTGTAGAGATGAGGATGAAAAGTGAAGGCTTAAGGATATCTATAAAAGGACAAAGACAGAAGCAAATATGGCAGTGACAAGTGCTAAGACAGCAGCGTTTGAGCACCTATATGTGGAGCTAAGTGAGAAAGGCGGGGACAAGATATTGTATAGGCTAGCAAAAGTGCGAGAAAGAAAAGTTCATGATTTGAACTAAGTGAAGTGCATCAAGGATGAGGAGGGTGAGGTGTTGGTGGATGAGACTTCCGTAAAGCTAAGGTGGCAAAATTACTTTCATAAACTCCTAAACGAAAAAGGGGATAGAGATATTGAATTGGGTTAGTTGGTACACTCTGATAGTCATCGAGATTTTGGTTACTGCAGGCGTTTCAGAGTTGAGGAGGTTATACGTGCTATTAGTAGGAGGAAGAGAGGGAGGGTGCTCGGACCCAATGAGATTCCGGTAGATTTCTGGAAGAGTATGATCAAGGATGGTATAGAGCGGCTGACTAGACTGTTCAACGCTATCATGAAGACTGCCAAGATGCCCGATGAATGGAGGAGTACAATGGTTCCACTGTACAAGAACAAGGGCGATATTCAAAACTGTAACAATTACAAGGGTATCAAGTTGTTAAGCCACACGATGAAGGTCTGGGAGAGAGCCGTGGAGATGAGGATGAGAAAAGAAGTGTCTATTTCAGAGAATCAGTTTGGATTCATGCCGGGGCGGTCAACTATTGAAGCAATTCATCTTGTTCGGAGATTAGTGGAGAAATATTGGGAAAGAAAGAAGGGCTTTCATATGGTGTTCATTGATTAGTAGGTTTAGTCCGGTCTTTATTATCCTGTGGTGTCATTATCTGTCTTATATTTGTTAAATTTATTGTATCTACCTTCTATCATTGTTTTCGTTATTAGTAGTTCTTCCTTGTTTTTTCTTTCTTTTCTTTGTTTTCGTATCTAGTTTATTCTGCTTATGGGTTTTTGAGACGAGGGTTCCCCGGAAACAACCTTTCTACCTTCATGAGGTAGTGGTAAGGTCTGCGTACATTTTTACCCTCCCTAGACCCCACTTGTGGAATTCCACTGGGTATGTTGTTGTTGTTGTTGTTATTATTCGTTTTAACAAGTCCAAATGAGATATAATCATTTATAGTTGATCTGCAAATAAGTTACCATACATTAATTCACAATGATCTTTTGGAAAAAACATTAAACTTTATTTTTTTCATGTATAGTTATTTATTCAATCTTTTACCATAATTTTTTGTATATTATTCATAAAGTCATATACTACACAATTCAGTATACACGTGCGATGCATGTTCCGAAAATCTAGTCTTAATGAAAACAAATAAGGCTTAAAACATTTGACTAGAAGTAAGCTCTCAACTTATAGGCCCGAAAATTCAAAATATCCAAGTCGATTAGTTTGAGATTGAACTGAAGAAATTCGATACAATCTAAATTGTTACCACTGTCAAAAAAAGAAAGAAAAAAATTCGATACAATCCAAGCTTGTTTGGATTGGATTTGAATTTTATTTTTCAATTTGAAAACCTAAAATCCTAGCCAAAATTTTCATATCCACTCCAATCTGTTGGAATTTCCAACCCTAGTCACAAGACGGCTTGGTAGAAACACAAAAAGTGTATTCAGGTATCAAAATATCAGCCAAAATCTCTAGATGTTGGTGATCGTAGAAATTGTGTCTATAAAGATGTTTAAATATTATATTACCAAAAAAGAGCACCATTAATAGGAATAATTTTGCAAAGAGCTTTATGTGTAACTTTAGTTGAATTCAATTGAACACCCAATACTCCAATTTCGAATCACTCTAAGGAGAGCTAAATTTTCCAAAGATCTCGACGATTGATCCTTTTCTTGGGTAAGCACGTAGAAAGGTTCGAATTAAGCTTTGATTCATGGATTCTTGTTCTTCTTATTGTTGTTAGGGTTTAATGCAACAACAACAACAACATACCCAGTGGAATCCTACAAGTGGGGTTTTGGGGAGGGTAGAATGTACCAGACCTTACCACTACCTCATAGAGGTAGAGAGGCTGTTGTTAGGGTTTAATATGGTGCTAAAATCCTTTAACTTTAAATTGAATTCGAATTTTGGGAAAAGAAAAGTGCATGTGATTCTAGGTCTTTTTTGTATAGAATGAACAAGTTAAATATCCCATCATCTATCATCATTTGCGACTTTCATACTAAAACTTGTTTATTGTATATTCTTGTTACCCCTGCACTATATCTCCCTTTAGATTAAAATCCATCGATTGAATGTATGAAAAATATTTGAGATGACATGCTGAGAGTTATAAAGGAGATGAAATAATGTCTTAAAAATGAGTTCATGGTAGTTCAGAGGTTCTGTGAACACTCAACAAATTAGGCATGAAACTCGCGAAAAAGTTTCCATGTGTATTGTCACATGGAACTCTTTGAAAGAACTTTTGGAGTGTGATGTTCATATAGCTTGTCATATTCCTTCAAGGTGTACTTCCAATCGAGTTCAAGGAGGTTTTGTGAAAACCCGACATTTTAGGTATGAAACTTGCAAACCGATGATAGTTTAAGTTGACAACATTGTAATAAAATATTTCTTTTTTGCTGTAACATGTGTGCATTGATGATGTTTTGCTCCTTTATCATTGGAAGTTGAATTACATTGTATGTTCAAATGATTAGTAATTGAGAAGTTGATGCTTACTTTATTTAATAAACGTGGTGTTTGAGCCAATTGAGATGATTCGAGTATGCGAAGAGGTGCGTAGATGCACTAGTTAGGAGATGGGAGAAGTTGGCTATAACAAGTTTTTGGAGAGGTAGAGGTAGAGGTAGGCCAAATAAGAATTGGCGGGAGGTGATTACACAAGGCATGACAAATCTTCAGCTTATTGAGGACATGACCCTATATAAAAGGTGTGAAGGGAGGGGAATGGGATAGAAAGATAGTAGGGCAGTGGTTAACGGAGTATTAACACACTTTTATGTGGGAGAGGCAGGGGTTAGTCTACTTTTCTCCGTATTTAGTAATATTAGATAAGAGTCGCATAATATCTTTTTCTTCAATTTTCACTACAACATGTTGCTTCTTTTGCTTTGGGTATCTAGTCATTGTGATGCCGTTATTATCCTTTCAATCCTGCTGTAGTTACATTTTCTAAGCCAAGGTTTGTCAGAAATAACCTTCTTTACCTCACAAAGGTAGGAGTAAGGTGTGCATACATCGTACCCTCCCCAAACCCTACTTGTGGGATTATATTGGATATATTGTTGGTTTTGTTGGTTTTTGGGCCAACTCATGTGCACCTTGATTAATATCATGTGGTACCTGTCCACCAAGGGTTCAACCAACATTGAGTGCTACGGGTAACTCTGTCCACAAGGCTTGGGCAGAGGGGAAGAAATCACCTAGTGTTTTTGCAAGATCTGAATGACCTTATGGTTCTCAATCCACTTTATTGAACTCTTGGATGCTGGGAAGTTGCCACTTGTTGCTGTCGCCTGCGTACATTGATGATATTGTTTTGGAAGTTGAATTGGCATTGTTATTAGTAGTTGGCATGGAATTGCTTTTTCCCCCATTAGGTGTAGTGTTGTGTGATTATGTGTGTCGTTTTGATTTGTTATTTGTCATTCAGATTGCGATAAAACGCCTGCTTCCAAAATGAACAAGAGGAATAGAATTGACTTTGAGGAAGGATCCATGATTGAAATGAACCAGAGGGTTATAATTGACTTTGAGGAAGGATGGGATTTTATCCAGGAGGGAATCAAAAAAGTGAAGAGAATTCTGGAAGGACAGACAGAATCATTCAGTGCTGAAGAATGCATGATGTTGTACACGTATCCTTAACATTTATTGTTCTTGAAGTTTGTCTTAATAAATGAAATATTATTTGTTTGGTGTGTACACACTGTATTATATTGTTAATCTTTAAAATATGGTAAACCTGCTCTCTTGTCATGGGAGGAAGCGGAAGCGTATTCAAGATCTTAATGCGTTCAACTTTTAAGATTTTCATCATTGAATTCATTGTAATGATAAAACAATGAGTCCAAATCTGATATTGATTGAGATTTTAGTAGCTTTTTACATATATATAAAATCCGTGTCGAAAGTCTTGCAGCCGAAAGGTTACATCCACCCCCAGGAGGAAGCTTCTCCTTAATTTGAAGAGTAGACTTGTATACAATATGTGTTCACAGGATCCTCCTCACTGTTACACTGGGCAGCTGTATGATATGTACAAGGAAGTACTTGATGAATACATCAATTCAACTGTAAGAAGAATTAACTTTCTCTCTTATGGTCTATGTTGTCCGGTGTCTTCAAAAGAATACATCGGATGTGTGTCAGATCCTCCAAAAGCAGTGCATTTTTTAAGGATTCGACACAATGCTACAGTATTTTTGGAGAGTCCAAGCAGCATAGCTTATGATAATTAGGCCAATATATTGGTGCTCTTGCATTGGTGTAACTGACAGATGCTAGTCAACATTACTTCATCCAATTTGAATACAGGCTACATTATTGAATTTATTCGAGTTGTTCAATTTTGCAATCTGTGTTTGTATTCTTTATTAGGTTCTGCCTGCTTTAAGAGAGAAGCAGGATGCTGAGTTGATGTTGAGGGAGCTTGTGAAGAGATGGGAGAATCATAAATGTATGATCAAGTGGCTCTCACTGTTCTTCCTTTATCTTTCATGGCATCATATTCGCCGAAACTCGCTACCTACACTGAATGAAGTTGGTCTAACATGCTTCCATAATTTGGTTTGTTTCTTGCCTATCCTAATTCTGGATTGGAATTCGTCATATCTTTGTCATGTGGGCAACTTATTTCTGTTTTTTGTTGCCGGTAGGTTTATCAGGAGTTGAGCGTTAAAGCTATAAATGCAGTTATTGTGTTGGCAAGTATCATATCCATTTTCCTGATTCCTATGATACTATATGCTAGTTATGAAGTTCTGATTAAGAGTTGGCTTGTACCAGATTGAAAAAGAACGTGAGGGTGAGCAGATTGATAGAGCTTTATTGAAGAACGTTCTTGATATATTTGTTGCAATTGGAAAGGGTGAAATGGAGTATTATGTGAATGACTTTGAAGATGCAATGCTTAGAGACACTGCAGCTTATTATTCTCGAGAAGGTTCAAGTTGGATCGTGGAAGATTCTTATTCGGATTATATGTTGAAGGTATAACTCGTTTTTATAATTTTCTCTGTAAATAGTTGGTTATTGCTTTAAGTTGCCTGAGTAAATTGTGATACCCATGCTTTGCTAACACAGGTGGAAGAGTGCTTGAAGAAAGAGAAGGATAGAGTGTCTCATTATCTCCACGTTAGTAGCGAGACAAAACTTCTGGAGGTCAGCACTGAAATTTACCCATCTTTTCTTTTTGAAGCTGAGGAGAAGTTTCTTCTTGTTTTTGTGATATTAGTCAGCCACAGTCAAATCTTAAGTGTTGTATTGCTTAAAGCTTATCTTCTTCTCTGGTGCAAGGTGTGGTTGGTCAATGATATTTTAAATTTTGTTCAAGGAAATAAAACATGAAAAGCTAAGTTATTGTTTGTTTTCTCTTTAAAGTATTCACTTGATAGATACTTGGAGTGCTAAAAATTCAGACCTTAGTCATGTTGAAAATCTTCCTTTAGTTGGATTTGTTTTCAATGCTGAGACCAAATTTGTGCTGCAGAAAATGAAAAACGAATTATTGGTAGTGTATGCCAATCAGTTACTTGAGAAGGAGCATTCTGGATCCCGTGCTTTGCTTAGAGATGATAAGGTATTGATTTCTTGTTTTGCTTTTGACTGTTAGTTTTCTGGTAGTTCTGATTTAAATGCTATTTGTTGCGCTCTCTCTCTCTCTCTCTCTTCTGCCTTACTGCCTGTTACGAACCAGAATGTGTGGAAATTGAAAGAAACCCTAAGTTCTAAGAACAAGAAATAAAAGATAGAAAAATAGACACAAGTACGAAACTAATAGACAACAATGGCTATGTGAAAACAAAGCTTCTAGTGTGGCCAAGATGTTGATAGATTAAGAAGGAATTTTCTTTGGTTTGGGTACCGAGAGGTAAAGGGGTATCACTTGGTAGAATGGAAGATTGAACTATTACACATGCTTTCCCTGATCTGGCCAATATACTTTGGAAGGACTTATGGATTGGACAGGAATACAAGCTTTCCCTGATCTGGCCAATAAATGCACTAACCTGGAGGATACAGTGGCTTATAGGTAGCTTTCTGGAGCTACTGCAGATGATTGATGGTTTCAAAGGCACTACTACAGAGGATGATACTTTTAGATGGAAGAGTGATAAGGATGACGAGTTCTCTGTAGGTAGAATTTATTGGAAAGACGTATCCAGGAGGCTACCATAGTTCCGTATGGCTCCTACTAGAGCTAAGTACTTTTCTTGGTTAGTAATCACGCTGAGGCTAGAGAGACAAATAATGTTCCTCCATTTTTAAAGTCACATCGCAGCTCTGGATATTCCTCAGCTTAACAGAAACCAAATGGTCAATGCTAGAGCACACAATAGACTTGTTAAGTTGCTGGATTAGGAGAGCGGGAAGCATAACACAGAAGACGTGGAGAATAATCCCACACTGTATCTGGTGGACTATCTGAAGGTAGAGGAATGGAAGAAGTGTTGAGGATAGATTCAACATTATTCAGAAAATCAAATGAAGCTCACGTGAAGTTGAAAACATTTGTAAAATTAAACGCGCAATTATATGAAGTTCCTTTTCTGCCTTGATGTCGCTACAATTTCAAGAAATCTTTGTTCCTGATAATAATTTGTTGTGTTAAAAGTGTTGATATGTGTGTTCTTGCACAGGCTGAAAGTTCGGGCTCGCGGATGATACCATAATGCAACCTTCAACCTCTATTTCAGCATTTCACCAAATGTTCTTCAGAGTCTATCTTTCATGAAGTGTTATGTTTTGTTCTCTATAACAATATTTCACTATTTTTCGACGCGTTAATCATGTGGATGTCTGCATTTCTTCCTTTGTTTATATTTACTTGGCTTGTCCAGTTTTACATTTCCTGTTGAGATTTTGATAGTCTTGGTTGTCTAAATAAAGAATGATGAACAGGTTGATTACATAATGATCATCTGGTCTTAGGCATAAGGTATAATAATCTTGGGATAAAATGTAGGATTATTTTATCTCATGTTTGGTTGGAGATACTAGATTGTCCTTCGATTATTTATCCCACCAATAGTGATGGATAAGTTATCTAATATACATGATGGAATATTTTATTTCGAGATAACCTATTCCAAAATAATTGGGATAACTTGTTCCCAATCAAACGATCCATTGGGGATACAAAAAAATGTGAACTTTTTATACCCTTCTTTTTACCCATTCATTAAACATTATCCTATGATCCATATGTGGATTACTAAGATATTTGATTGGAATTAAGCTCAACTTATAGGCTTAAAATCGAAATTCTAAATATTCTAGTATATTTATTCACTTTGAACTGTCAGAACGTTCAAGGACAAGGTATAAACACAAAAAAGGAAAAGAAGTAATGGAAAAAACATGTATAATCAAGTAGATGTTAATATTTTATTTGGATGATAGTGGTGGGAAGGTGAGACAGCTATTAGGGGTAGGATGATGTCTGACATTGTGAAATTTTCATATTCACTCTGATCTGTTTGAACATTCAACCCTAGTCATTGGACAATTTAGTATAAAGATGAAAAAAAAAAAAGAAGCATTAAACATGTATAATCAAGTTGTTATTAATACTTTATTTGGATGATAGTGGTGGGAATGGAGAACTACTGAGACATTTGACTGGAATTAAGCTCAACTTATAGGCTAAAATCAAAATTCGAAATATCCAAGCCGATATCAGAATCGAACTCAAGAAATATGATCCAATCCAAGCTTGTTTGGATTGAATTTGAATTGTAATTTCTTCGATCAAAAACATAAAATCTTAACTAAAACTTTCTTATCCACTCTGAACTATTAGAACGTCCAACCTTAGTAATTGGACAACTTGGTATAAAAACAAAAAATGACAAGAAGTACTGTTAAACATTTATAATTAAGTTGTAATTAATATTTTATTTGGATGATAGTAGTGGAAATGGAGAACTACTAAGATATTCGACTGGAATTAAGCTCAACTTATACGCTTATCAAAATTCGAAATATCCAAGCCGATATCAGAATCGAACTCAAGAAATAAAATCCAATCCAAGCTTGTTTGGATTGAATTTGAATTGTAATTTCTTCAATCAAAAACATAAAATTCTAACTGAAATTTTCTTATCCACTTTGAACTGTTAGAACGTCCAACCTTAGTCACTGGACAACTTGATATAAAAACAAAAAATGAAAAGAAGTATTGTTAAATATCTATAATCAAGTTGTAATTAATATTTTATTTGGATGATAGTAGTGGAAATGGAGAACTACTAAGATATTTGACAAAATTTAAGCTCAACTTATATGTTTATGGAAATTCGAATCAGAAATCGAACTGCAGAAATATGATTCAGTCCAAACTTATTTGAATTGTAATTTCTTTAATTCGAGAAATGTAAAATCCTAATTAAAATTTTCATATTCACCTCGAATTATCAGAACGTCCAACCTTAATCACTGAATAACTTGATATATATACAACAACAACATACCCAGTGGAATCCCACAAGTGGTGTTTGAGGAGGGTAGAATGTATACAGATCTTACCACTACCTCAGAGGTAGAGAGACTGTTTCTTGGAAACCCTCGTCTCAAAAACCCATAAGTAGAATAAACAAGATATGAAAAAAGCGAAAGGAAAAGAAAAGGAAATAGGGAGAACAACTAATAACGAAAAGTACATGATAGTCTGTAAATACGATAAAAATCAACATGTATGACGAATAATGACAACTCAGGATATAAAAACACGACTAATCCTACTACCCTACTATACCTCAAGTCCAGACATTAATCTTATCCTACTAACCTATTAGCCTGCTACTATACAACAACTTATATATATATATATATAATAAAAATTAAGATTTGGGATATTTTGCTACTCCATAGTAATAAGCTGTAATTGTTGAAAAAAAAAATGTAATTGTAGTTTGAGCCAGCCCATGGGGCTTTCACATGATCAAATGGCTTGAATTTTGGTCCATTATTGGACCACTATTCACTAATTTCACAACAAGAATTTTGGATTATAGGCCCAGTGTACAAATCAAATATTAAAGAAGAGTTCAAATAAAGTGGATGACTCACACCACTTGCCAATTTATTTTTGTTTTGGAAATCTCCTTGTTCATATTAGAATCAACTCTACACAAATTAGAGATAGATTCAAGATATTAAATTCATATAAATCATAGATAGGCATCTCAACTTAATCTCAACTGGTAATTTAACACTTGAATTTTGAAATTGTATATCTTGATATCTTAACTTGGTTTAAGTTGGATTCGTAAATACTTCAAGTAGTTTGAGAATGCACTCTCATAGAGGTGTCTAAATGTGCATTTTTAAAGTTAAGGTGTCCGCACAATGTACCTGTGTTGAATTGAATTGAAGTTTCTAGATGGTTACAATGAAAGTTAGGATGTACAACTGTCGGTGAAGGTCAAGTTAAAGTATATCTATGTATTATGACCTGTAAGTTCATTGGTTTCTACGACGATCTTATGTTGGTATGCAATCATTGATGGCTCAATGGAATACGTGGCTTAAAGTCAAACCTTAAAAAAGGTCTAAATATACTTCATTCGTTTTATTTTATATGTTTTAGTTTGACTCAACATGAAATTTCAGATATATAAAGAACTTTTAATACAATTATCTTAAATTAAATGTGTGTCTAACATAAAAATATTCTTTGAATAAACATGCCATGTTATAATTCTTATAAGAAAATGTCATTAAGAATAAAACAGAAAGTAAAATTAGATTTTTTTTTTTTTTTGGAATATTGAGGCAAATTAAGATAAATAAATTATAATAGAGGGAGTATTTGGTAAGATATATGTATCTTTGCATAATGTGAGAATCCAACAAAGGGCATGAAAGGCAATAAAATGGATAATGTACTTCAAAATAATTATAGCTCCTTAGACAATATTAGCTTGATTTTTTAAATTAAAAAAAATAGGTATTTGAAATTGAATTGTATAAGACTATACATATATTGAGATTATGTTTGGACATAAAATTTAATTAGAAAAATATATAAATTCCATGAGAAAAATTATGTTTGTACTTGCTTTAGACTTCTGTCAGCCTTGTGTATAATAATAACTGACGACCACATTGAGTTCCAAACTAAATATTCTTATACATTCAATGAAAATTTCAATACAAATACGTGGTTCTAGGGCAAAAGTTAATGAATTCACATGACTATATCAATAATCATTACACTAGATCTATCCTCTGACACATATCACCATGTCATAAAAAAAAACTAGTAAGAAAAACTTGGACGAAGACAAGGACACGTGTCTTATATGTGCATCAAGTGAAATGTATATCCTGCCTTCAACTCGAGCTATATATTTAATCAAATAATTTAAACAAATAATAAAATGGTAAATATTAGATCTAAATTAAATTAAATTGGTATATATATATCAAGAGTACTTATATCATTGAGAAATTTATAGTTCAAAACAATCCTTATAGTTCATTTTAACATATGGAGAAATTTTATAAAGAGGTCTAAGTTGATTGTTGAACCGAGGAATAGGAGACTATCTAACCTTGTTTCGTACCTTGCGAAGTGCTGGACCAACCTAAATGAGGGAACTAGAGGATGAAAAATCAAATAAAAATATCTCGAACTCATGAAGAAGAGCATGACAACAAAGAAGGTGTATGTGCAGTACTCACGAGATTATGATCGTTGATACGAAGGGTTGTTGGTATATCAATGTTATCACTTACTAGCTTAGAATTTTGAATACGTCTCTGTTTCTGAATGAAAAGCGCGATAATAGCTAGAAACATGTCAATACCAAATTGGTCAAAGCATGCAGCCAATCAAAATAGTCTAGTACTTTGGCACTTTTATTTATGGTCCCTAAATGGGTTAAACCTTGTGAATTTCACCTGGCTAAGTCAAATAAATGCCCTAGTAAAATGGTCCTATTAGTAGTTTGATTTGAATAAACCAATAAGGTCCCCTCCCATCTCCCATATACATATTTTCACAAGGTTTTATATTTTTTTTTTAATTGGTGACAATAAAAAGAATTTTATGTTCATATTTATGAAACCAAGTTACATGTCCATCATCATTGACTTTTCAATTGAATTTTTAAATAATATTTCATTAAGAGTCAAATTTGATTTTTTTTTTTAACTTTTATGTCAATGCAAATTCAGAATTTTAAGAAGATAAGTATAATACGTCTGGTTGAAAAGCTCTTGTTTGTTGCTTGTTTGTCTACTTCACGAGCTTTCATTGCCTCACTCTTTAACTCTCTCCTTCTTTCATCTTTCACGCGTTGTTAAAAGAGTGAAAGGATTAGCTATCTAAATAGAGTCATTTCGATTGTATGCCACGAGGTTTGTATGGACAAGGGAGAAATGAATCATCATTGCTTTTGATCACAAGAAGCTCTTTATCATCTATTTTATCGCCTTGTATTATACTTTGTGTAATATTAAATTGAAAAAAATATTATTTTCGTATATATATTTATAAACTACTATTACGAAAATAATGTTGAGTTTAATTAAATCAATGGATTATATGTTATATCCTCCATTGCTATTGGTTATAATATAGACATTTGATTTAATTATATAAAATTTTGCAGCGATCAGAGGAGCGTTGACATTCGAACCTGAAAATTTTAAAAGAATAAACTAAACAAAAAAATAAAAAACCACTTAATTTTTTAACAATAAAATCAAGAATGGACACTAAATATGTTCATCTTCGATAATAAACTACACATATGATCTGATAGTATAAAAAATCTTACGATTTTCAAGAATCCAACTAGCAAACAACAAAGATATTGGACCCATCATAGTCAACTAAACTACATCAACATAGATTTATTACATATACTCCCAAAAAAAGAACCACCCCACCCCAATTATAGCATATAATAATTTATTTATTTTTCAAAATAATTATTTAGTCTTAAGATTTTTGTCTATTTTTGGCAGCTAAGGGATGAAGATGATAAGACTCAATCTCAAGATACCTCAAGTTAGTCACTTTCCATGAGTAATTATGGCATTGGACTTGGAAGCACAAAATGCTCAAAAACTTATCTATTTTGGTAGGCTTTCATACGCGTGATAAGATGCGATATCTCAGTATTAAATTTAAAATCAAATTTGTATTATTTTTTAGTTAATATAATATATATAATTTATTTTTAAACTTAATTTTGAATATCGCCTTTTATCTCATCAAATTTAAAATCATTTTATCTCATTTTTTAGGTAAGACAGATTAATATGAAAATTATAATTTCAAAATAATTTAATCCGCAAATCAAACTATATATACTATTGTATAAATGCAAATTTATCACGTTCAAAGTTTGTGGTCATTTCCTGACATATTCTTTAAAAAATGGTCCATCAAAATATTTAATAATTTTAAGAGAAAGATTCACCCTATCTATTTGATTAAGATTGATTGCAACCATAGGATTAAAATTAAGAATTTACGTTTTATGCATTGACAGTATGTAATTGAAAATAAATTAATAGTTTGTTATAATCGATCGATATACAAAATGTACTTTATATGTTGTTAACATATATAATTTAAATTACTATCTTATCCAAATTAACCCTCATGACTATTTTTCTCGCATCCCTTTATAAAGTAGAAATGAGATCTAAATGTTTAATTCCCTTATTGTAGTTAATCTCACGGGCTGATTTGGGAAAATTTTAGGTTAATATGAAGATAGATTCAAGAGTGAAATTTTATAAATTTATTGTCTAAAATTTTATTTCGATTTATTGGATCTAAATTTTATCAATACTCAATTTGATATATTGAATTTAAAATTTATTATTTATACTTTTTAATGAATTTTTGACACACATATATAATTTAAACTAAAATTATTGAGTTTGAATGAAGAGATTTTGTTAAAGACTGGTTTTGTTTCTTAGTAGGAAATGGAATTTAGGTTTTTTTGGGGAATAGAATACCATATTCTTGACACGAGGATCTATCAGACAAGGGTGGAGCTATCCTTTGTTGAAGGTGTCAACCGATACCCCTTCAATTCATTGGAAAATTACATTGCATAAGTCAAATTTCAATTTTATATCTATATATATTTAATTTAACACCTCTTGACAGAAAGTAAAGAATCAACTCAGCGGTTCAGAGGTTGCATAATCTCTCCTTGGTTAGTGATTTGGGCGTTTGGAGTTTGAACCTGGTTGAGGTTTTTTGGCTTTCAACATTTTTCCCCCTAATTTTAAGACAATTGGTCTTCTTCTTTTTTTTTGTGCTTACTACTTTATATTTTGGCACCCCTCAATATAAGTCTTGGCTCCACCCATGCTATCAGAAATAATTCCTCTGTTATATAATGATAGACGTAGACCTGTCTACGAATACTTATTATTTTCAGACATCATTTATAAAAATATACTGGATAAATTGCTATTGTAAGAATAGAATACTAAGTTCTTGATTTGAGGATCTATCAGAAATAATCCTTCTATTTTACAATGATAGACGTAGATCAGTCTACATATACTTATTCTTTTCAGATCCCACTTGTAAAATTATACTGAATATATTGTTATTGTAGGAATTGAATATTACTTTACTCAGTATTCTTCTATATGACTTAATAGATATGATGATGATAATAATAATAATAACAACTTCTGAATTTAAATTTAATTCATGTTAGTTATGCCCATATCGTTCTATTTAAGCCTGTCTCCGTTCAATATTATAAAACACTAGCTAATTTTTATAGTATTAAAATATTTTTTACTTTGGGACGGAGGGAGTATATCTTAAGACATGAATGTGAATAAAATAATTCAAATTTTCTTCTAATTAATAAGTATTTTTTAAAGAATGTGTAAAAGAAAAACACGATAGATAATTTGAGTCAGATTAATAAATTAATTTCCACTTAGGAAGATAAAATTAATACTAATGCAAAGGTTAAAAGTGCTAAAACATGGGTTTAGAGAATTATAGTTAAATCATTAAAACAAAAGTTCAACTATAAATCATTCATTAATAGTGGATTAAAAATAGCATTAGTGCTATGCATGATTATGGCAAGTACCATGCTTATAATTAACATGGGATAACCATTTGACTAATCATGACCTCTTAGAACTAATCTCAACTCAAAATTATACAATAATTATAATGCTCTTTTCAAAAGTCAATTTAATTAATTTTTAAAGTTAAATTATATCAGATTAATTTAATATTTTAAAATAAAAAGATTTAAAAATTATAATAAAAATATTATTAATTGTAACTTCTTTCATATCAATATGATAGGAAAAAACACATCTTAAAATATTAGTCAAAATTTATATAATTTGGCTAAAAAAAAAGAACAAATTAAAAAAGTATCATTTTAGTGCTACATGCAAGGCAGCTTAATTATATTATGGCAAGTACCATGCTTCAAATTAACATGGGATTACTATTTTACTAATTAATATTTTCTCCGTTCATTTTTATTTTATGAGACTCAATTTAATTATCAAATTAATATAATATTTTAAATTTTGATGTTTAAAAACTATATACAAAAACTATTATAAATTGTAATTTTTTTCATATTAAAATACTAATAAAATTATATTTTAAAATATTGATCAAAATCCATGCAGTTCGACTATCGCGAGATGCAAATCAAAATGTAGCAAGTAAAAATGTAGAAGAATGATTGCCTTTTACAGAAATATTTGTTGTTGTTACAAAAAAGAATTAAATCAACTATTACAAGAGATTAATTTTGCTAGGCTAAAAAAAAAAATCATCTTACAAATAAATTTTTTTCTAAAAATGTTGCAAATGAATATTTTCCAAAATCAAATTCTTGCTAAAAGTAAGATTCATTTTTTCAAAAATAAATAAATATTTTGTGTTGTCTAATTCGATAAATCAATATTTATATTAGAATTCAATTGATTTAAATTTTATCGCGTAGAATTCACATAAGAAGAATCACTCCTTAATATGTTGAGTTACATCTACTTGTTTAACACTATACTTCGATTTTACCCTTCTAAAAGGAACATCAGCTCTAACAATTCCATCGCCGTCTATCAAAATAATTAGAAATTTTTTTCATATCAAACTCGAATTCAAAACTTTTTATTTGGATGGAGGGATACAATAAAAAGTTGTTCTCATATTACCACATGTTATGTACTTTTTTTTTCTTTTGTTTTAGCCTTATTTTAATAAAATAATTTCCACTAGGGAAAAAGTACAAGGGGGCTTTAGAAAAATAAAATTATTTATATAAATTACTAAACTAAATTTCAACTAAAAATCATACACTAATACTAGTGGATTAAAAATCTAATGTACATACAAGGCAAGGACCATGCTTCTAATTAATTAACATAGGAGCACCATTTGACTAATCATAATCTCTTACACTATTTTCTCATGAATAGTTAATATCCCCCAAAAAATAAATAAATAAAAATTAGTGACAGATAAAATTTATAACTAATTGAAAAAATTCATTGTTAATTAATTTCCTCATGAATATTTATTATTAGAAAAATAAGAATTAACGACAGATAAATTTTATAGCTCAACAGTAAAATTAGTTGCTAATTAATTTTTCACATGAATGGTCAGTTCTAAAAGAAATAAAAATCAACAACAATAACAACATCATACCAAGTGGAATCCGACAAGTGGGGTCTGAAGAAGGTAAAATGTACGTATACCTTACCACTATCTCATAAAGATTAGAGAGGCTGTTTTCGAGAGAACTTCATCTCAAAAATATCAAATCCCTTAAGCAGAAGATACTAGATATGTAAAAAAAAGAAAAGAAAAATGACTACCAGAAATATTAATGAACGATAGAAAAATTATGTATACCAGCTAAACAATAAAAATTATCACTAATTAGGTTTTCTCATTAATAAAGTTATTCCACCATATATATGAGATTATCCCATCATTATCATTATAATATAAATAATGAAATAAATAATTTCAAAATTAAATAATCATACATTTTACTCGGAGATTATTATCTCTTTATTCTCATTAAGAAACTACCCTAAAAGTTAATATTTGTTAACTTTTTTTTTTCCTCTCAAATTAGTCATGCAAAGATTGGATGATTATGGAATTTGTGTTGGTAATGATGATTAGGAATTTAATAATAAATCATTGATTAAATTAAATAATGTGTTTAAATTTGTATAGAGAGTGAGAGAATAATGTAATCATTAGCTTAACCTAACATCATAATAAATTAAAGTATAAGTTCTACAAATAACGTTTTACATATTGTGTTTTGTAATAATATTTATTTAGATTTTATATACCGAACATATTCTTAATAAAAGAAGCTTCAAAATTTAATAAATTTTTGCATATTTCAATCTCGATAAATTAAATATTAAATTAATTATATTTTGAAATTATATATTTATATTATTTTTATATATAAATTTATATTTCGTATCGAAAATTATTAGTGATTATACTGACCAAAGGGAAAGTTGCAAGATACAACTAATGAAGAAGACATTTATTTGTAGGGTTACTTACATAATGATTATATGATTAATTAATTAATAATATAATCTTTTGTTTTTTCAACCAAAAAAAAAACAAACAAATTTTATGATTATTTTTTGAAGGCTAAAAAGCACCCTTTTATTTTTATTCAGAAACATTTTCTATGAAGTGGTAGAAGTAAATTTTCTGCTGTTGGAAAAAGCTATAAATCATTTGTTTTTTTCCCATAAATAAAAAATATTTTTTTTATGAAAAAAATATTTATAAATTTATATTTGTCAAACTATTCCTCATTTTTCTTTCTTTTACTTTACTTTATTGTCCTTTCTCTTTCTGAAATAGAAATTGATTTTTATTGTACTCTTTCCGTTCCTTCTTAATCGGCACAATTTTTATTTTTAGAATCAAATTATTATATTTTAATTAATATTTTAAGATGTATTTTTTCATCATATTGATATAAAAAGTTATAATTAATAATATTTTTTTAATAATTTTTAAAATCTAAATTTTTATTTTAAAATATTAAATTAATTTAATCTAATTTGATTTTGAAAAATTTAATCTTTTCATTTGGTAGAATGACTAATTTGGTTCTTTTCCCCTTGTAAAAAAGGTACAATAAGCACACACCTTATGTTTTCTAAAATATCAATCATTTCAAAACTCTGTCAAAAATAACTCCTCCCTCTGTCTCAAATTTATGTGACACTTTTTTAAGTCAGTCTTTTTAAAAATAATATATTGTTATATTTATAATAATTTAATCATGTTGCACCTAATAACATGATTTACAGTTAGATAAATATATCTGACTTATTTTAGATCCACAAATATATATATAAAAAATCCTTAAATTTTGTGTCAAGTCAAACAACTTCAGATAAATTTAACAATCGATCTTAAAATGAGAAGTCCCAAACCAGCAAAACACAGGAAAAATGAAGTAAACAGGTCTTACCTATTAGTGACGCGTTTTAAAGCCGTGCAAGCCTAGGCCCAAAGCGGACAGTATCACTAGCAAGCTTGGTCGTTAGAGACGGTATTAGAGTCACTCCTGTGTCAGCCTTGTCGATGTTGGTCATAATTCAAACTGAGTTTAGATAAATTCCGGTGATGCTGGGGTAACCTCAATACTGAGTGTAGGTGAATCTTATAGGATGGGGAAAATCTCAGTGAGGACACTGAGTTCATAGAGAGGATGTATTTAACAACCATCTTAAGATAATGAGTCTCATATCGGCAAAACACAGGAGAGATATTAGGTATAAAAATAAACATGTTTTACCTACTAGTGACATGTTTTAAAGTTGTGCGGACTTATTTCAAAGCAGATAATATCACTAGCGGGTTGAATCGTTAGAATAAATTAGAGTAGACCATCCCTATTGATGTATTGTTTAATTTGCCACTTGTTTGTTATCTTTACCATAAGATTTTAATGAGAAACTTCACACCAACAAAACTACAAGAGGAAATATACATATATATAGAATTAATTATTTTGAAGTTACTAGTTAATGAGGGAATGTATGTTGTACAAAATTCCAAATAAAAAAACTAGTACTAACTTTAAATAGAACATGGTACTATGATCAAGTGGAACTTCAAAAAGTTTTTGAGTTTTAGCTAATTATTACATACCTAGAAATAGTATTTGATTAATAAAATCCAACTTTCTGCTCAATAAAGAATGACATAGTTCAGTTCTGATGCGATTTTCAAAAGTCAATTTAAATAATTTTTAAAGTTAAATTAAATTAATTTAATATTTTAAAATAAAATTTAGAAATTTTAAAACTATAAATTGTAATTTTTTTCATGTCAATATAATTAAAAAATATATCTTAAAATGTTAGTCAAAATTTATATAATTTATTTCTAACAATGAAAACTGTGACAATTGAAAAGAAACGTAGGGAATATATCGATGCAATAAATAAATAAATAAAGTCACTCAACTTATGTAGTACCTCTCTTTCAAAATAATTTTTGGTATTTTTTTATTTGCACGTCTCTTAAAAAATATTAATAAGGAAGGGTGTTTCACTATTTTATCATTATTTGTCTTAATATATATTTTTTTTAATTAAATACTTATTATATTTATACATTATAATTGAGGTGTTTATAGTTTTCAAGAAAAAGTATGACTAAGGATAAAATATAGAATATAAATATATATATTTTGAGACAGATATTTAATAAGGACGATAAGTATTTTGAAATAAAAGGAAAATATAATTTTATGTTTCTCTAACTTTATTTTGCGCGTGAACAAATTTTCATTATACATTTCATCAAAACCCAAAACTTTTTCCTAATTAAATATTAATCCCTTTTTTTCATTATATTA
Source organism: Solanum aculeatissimum (assembly GCA_038996855.1). NCBI lineage: Eukaryota > Viridiplantae > Streptophyta > Magnoliopsida > Solanales > Solanaceae > Solanum > Solanum aculeatissimum. Next base: position 23,354 of record JBCEWC010002710.1, read on the forward strand.
TTAGCTTCTTAAAATATTTTAGTTACCAATAGAAAAAAAATTTAATTAAATAAATAAAAATCTACCCAATTACGTGCTTGCTTTATACAGCCAACTCACATAAATTTATGAAATTAAAAAAATATTTACACAATTAAATTATTTGATAATCATCGATAATTCTGATTAATTGATATATCGCATTATATTGATTGGTGGCTTAGAATAAACGATACGTAATTATATATAATAGACTAAGTTATATTCCTAGTGTAAAAAATCACCCTATATAAATTTGATAGTGTAAAATTTTTTTATATTATCGGTGTATATAATAATTATTTTTAAATTTAATTATTTTTTGAAGGAAAGAAAATAATAATGCAAAAAAGTAGTAGCCCTGGCCTCCAAATCATCAACTACCAAGCTGGCCAAAGATGGTTGGTGGGGATCAAGAATACGGATAACCAAACACATACATATCGAATTTATCTGAATTTAATATTTTTTAAAATAAAAAATAAATTTATTAAAATTATAATAAATGATATGTAGGTCTTAAATATATAGAATTCAATATGAGCTAGAAATGTTGATGGTTAAATAGGTCGATCGAGAGGTTAAATAGATCGATCGAGCTTAAATTCTGAATTCCGTCTCTGTATATCACTATCAAATCTTGCATAAATATCAGTATAATGTTATCTCTCGTGATCTTCTTTTGATCTTCTATAATTCCTTGGGGTCCTTTTTTTTATTTTATTCATCACTTTTTTTGGTTTTAGGGTTTGGCCACTTATGGCTATAGAGCAAAGTTGGAAGAATGATGTATTGATGTGGTACTTTCTCATTCCAAAGGCATTACTTCATATGGTTGAACAATAATTGTCCATTATTGACTTGATAAAAAATTAAGCAGTAGTAAATGATAAAGATAATTTTATCATATCGTCCTTATTAAATATGAGTCATTTAAACATCAAAAAATAAAATTATTTATTGATTTTGTCAACTGAACAGATACTGCTGAATATCGTAAAATAGTATAACGAATATATAAAAATGAACGAAAAAAGTAATATCATTTTGTAATGTTTAATAAAACCTAATAAGAAAGGCCAAAACCCTAGCTAGCTCCCAAATCCTGTCATGAAAAGAAGAGAAAGCTTCATAAAACCAAGCTCATTCACATGCAACCCCCCTCTTCTTTCCAATGAATTTAAACTTATGGAGGGACAAGTGGTGGGGGTGTAATATGCGCGTCGATTCAGAATTTCATCAAGATGAATAGGCGTATGAATTCAAAATTTAAATTTGAAAGATTTACTTTTGAAACTCATTATAATTTGTTTTTGTTAAAATGTTAGTGATCTCTTAATTCATGAGAATTAAACCCTCAACATTAATTAAAGAGGTGTGCCCAAAAATATCATTGCACCATAAGACTCTTTGAGTTTTGGTACACACATAGATATATTTAGGTAGTTTTGAAGAGATATAACACTATTATATATGATTTAGAGCGGAAGCATGAGTATTATCACAAGACGACTCCTTTTTAACGCTAGACTTGTTTAAGTGATTGAACAACCTCAACCTTCGAGCGATAGATTGAAAATTTGAGTGATGTTGAAAGATAAATAAGAACATTATTAATTCTCCGAGGGGTAGGGTGAAAAAAAAATTAGGCTAAGCTTTAAAAAAAAACTCATGAGGACTAGCTAGTATTTATTTTTAATACTTGTTTTTATATATTTTTGTAAGAAATAAGTTTATTTAATTTTATATACATTATAGTTGATATTTTTATTTCTTTTGTTCTTAGGCTTCTTCTCCTACTCTTTTTCTTTCACCAAGAATATTATGGTTCTTCAATTTTGGAAGCTTGAAATTCTTGTGTTTTGGGGTGAAAATTTGAAGTTAATTATTATTAAAATCATTAGAGTCTTGATTAGTTCAAAAACTGATTTAGTAATTTGTTTTAATTTAAAAATGTTAATCTAATAAATTTTTTGAATAATTTAACAAGATAGATCAAATACAGAAATTACACAGAGTTATATTAACTCAATGAGCAATTGAACACACACAAAAATAGATGGCACCAATATTGCCTTGGAATAGGAATAAATGGCAGAAAAGGGGTTGATATTGATACAATCAGATCCATTATCAAAGAGCTCAATCTATTTATTCAAGATTTTTTCAAATATGTTTTGAAAGATGAATTTTCTTCTTTCAAAGATGTATCAAAAATAACTTTTATATCCTTTAAAAATAGAAATAAGATCGATATACATTTCATCTAATTTATCAATTTCACTTCACTCGTGAAATTATGTTAAGTATGTTATTATTATTATTATATTATATCCACAAGAGATCTTTGGTGTTTGTTTAAGGCAAATGCTAGAGAAGTAGAATGGATAAAGAAATAAAGTGGGGTCAATATACATGGCAATCAAGGTGGTGTAAGCCATGGGTTTTCAGCTGGCAAGTATGGGCATATTTGTGGCTAAAAACATCCCTAGCACATAGCACTCAACTTATTACTACCCTAGGATAACCCTAGGATGGGGTCCAACATATAAAATATAGATAATTTGTTATAACAGGTTAAAATAAAACAGATAATACACAATTTATTTGTATCGATAAAAAATTTCAAGTTAATGAAGAGGAGTTTTGAAACAACGAAATCCCCTACAAGTCATATAAGTTATGGATTCTAATAGCGGAATTAGTCGTTGATGCAACATAAAATGGAACTAGTGTATAATGAGCTGTGAAATCAGATAATAACAATATTCCTTTGGGATATACGACTCTTTTCCTGAACTTAATTTGCATGAATTTATCATGTTTCGTACATCAGACTATCCTTTTAGGTGGCGAATATAAGTTATATTTGATTTAGAAATCCCCAAGGCCCCAACTTATACAGGTGGACATATTTGCTATGTCCAAGTCAGCTTCCTCTATGCCAACTCAACTTGACCTTCTAAAGACTTGAATATAAAAGTGGAGTATAGTGTACAAATATTTTTTTAGTATGATACAAATAGTTTATTTTGAATTAATATGCTTTTAAATAAAATAATAGTTGTCAAAGTTTAGCTTATGATTTGAGAAGGACCCCATTTGAAAAGGCATTAACTTCCCACCTTCTATCACATGCACCTTTCATATATCTCACTACCAAAACTTCTATTTAAACACCTTCCACCCCTTCCAATTCACATCAAATTAAACTTCTTCCAAATTCCAATTCTCTTCTCTCTCTCTTTACAACTTTCATAACTTCAAACACACATTCACTTAGTGAACTTGTTGCCACGATTCACTGAGATTCTGTTCTTTATTATATATTGTGTTTAAATTCTCATCGATATAAAAATTCTAAATAGCAAAAATAGGTTCTTGTGCTACTTTTGAAGTTGGTCGTCGACTTTTCACAAGAAAAAACCATTTAAAAAACAAACTCAAACCAACTTCTTCTTCTTTCAAGTCTTCACACCACCACCATTGCTCAATTAAAATTCAGAATAGCGAAAATAGGTTCGTGCTCTGCTTTCAAAGTCAGACGTCGACATTTTCCACTAGAAAAAAACATTTCAAAAACAAACTCAAACCAACTTTCTCTTCTTTCAAGGGTTCATACACCACAATTGCAAAAATAGGCTTGTGTTCTGCTTTCAAAGTCAGTCGCCGATTTTTTTCACTAAGGGAGAAAATTATGGTTAGCTTCAATGATCAAGATTTCTTTTCTAGTAGATGTGTATGGGTAAATGGTCCTGTTATTGTAGGTGCAGGTCCATCAGGACTAGCTGTTGGTGCTTGTTTAAAAGAACAAAGTATCCCTTTTGTAATCTTGGAAAAATCAGATTGCATTGCATCTTTATGGCAAAAAAAAACTTATGATAGACTAAAACTACACCTCCCTAAACAATTTTGCCAATTACCCAAATTCCCATTTCCACAACACTATCCTGAGTACCCTACAAAGAAACAATTCATTGATTATCTTGAATCATATGCTAGAAAATTTGACATCAACCCAATGTTCAATGAGTGTGTTCAATTTGCAAAATATGACCAATCTTGCAAATTGTGGAGGGTGAAAACTATTTCACCAAATGGCTCAGAAGTTGAGTATATTTGCCAATGGCTTGTTGTGGCTACAGGGGAAAATGCTGAGAAAGTTGTGCCTAATATTGAAGGACTAAAAGAATTTGGAGGTGAAGTGATTCATGCTTGTGATTATAAGTCTGGTGAGAAGTTTAGTGGGAAGAAAGTTCTTGTTGTTGGTTGTGGGAATTCTGGCATGGAAGTTTCTCTTGATCTTTGCAACCATAATGCTCAACCATCATTGGTTTGTCGTAGCTCGGTAAGTTATATGCACTGACAGTATGAGCGTACTTTAACCTGTTATAGCAAGTCGCCTGCCTTGCTTTTTGGGCTAGTAATTCCACTTAATGTGGACGGTTTATCTGTACATATCTTTTAGGTGACTTGATAGTGTAACATCTATATACACTATCAGTATATATAAGTTGATCTCTTATAGCCGACAAAGTACAAGAATTTGTACACTATCAAGTCATACAAAAGATAGTAGTACAGATAACCTGCTACAACATGTTAAAATATAGCAAACAAAAAAAGAGGAAAATAAGAAATTATAAAGTTTGGATTCTAATGGAATTTTGTTCTTTTTTTTCTTCTTCAGGTTCATGTATTGCCAAGAGAAATCTTTGGGAAATCAACATTTGAGTTGGCTATGTTTATGATGAAATGGCTACCATTGTGGCTAGTTGACAAAATTTTACTCATTTTGACATGGTTCATTCTTGGTAACATTGAGAAATATGGGCTAAAAAGGCCAAAAATTGGTCCTTTGGAACTCAAGAACACACAAGGGAAAACTCCTGTCTTGGACATTGGTACATTGGAAAAAATTAGATCAAGAAAAATCAATGTTGTCCCTGAAATCAAGAGGTTTACATGTGGCACTGTTGAACTTGTCAACGGCGAAAAGCTTGAAATTGATTCTGTTGTTCTTGCTACTGGTTATTGCAGCAATGTCCCTTTTTGGCTAAAGGTGAGAAAATGTTCTATTCTTCTCAAATTTTTAATTTTTTTTAAAAAAAAATTGTTGATTTTTTTAAAAAATTTATGTTTAGGTTTAGTACCTATATCAACATGAGTATACTTGCACAAATTTCAAGTGTTGACCCCTTAACTCGATAGGATCTCAAACAGACACCTTAACTTAACTTGATGGTCAACAAGTTCAAGTTATGGTGTTTGTTTGAGAACCGGTTAAGTTAAGGGGGTTAGCACTAGAAAGTTGTGTAAGTACGAGTGTCAAATTAACTAATGTTGAACTTTTTATTTAAGATTCTTGAATAGTGGACTAATGTTATTTTATTATTTTTTTATATAGGAAAGTGAATTCTTTTCCAAGAATGGATTCCCAAAAGCACCATTTCCAAATAGTTGGAAAGGAAAATCTGGGCTATATGCTGTTGGTTTCACAAGGAGAGGGCTATCAGGTGCTTCTGCTGATGCTATGAAAATTGCACAAGATATTAGCAAAGTTTACAATGAAGATATTATGCAAAAGAAGCAAAAAATTTCAACATATACAAGATGCATCTCAACCTTTTGATTTTAATTGAATCATAGAGATTAATTTTGTAAAAAAAAAAAGGTAACATAGAGATTAGCCCTCTCCAAAAGCCCAAGTTTTGGTATAGATTGGGAGTTTTGTAGTGGAAGTAATAAGTGGCGGTCTGTTGGAAAGATCCTGCATCATCAGTTGTCGGATTGTCAAAAAAAATTATTGAAAAGTACCTCTAGAAGTTATCAGATTCTTCGAAAAAGGAAAAAGCTCTTTTAGGGGACATGTTGTTTGGGTCGAGTTTCCTAAGGATGATGAGGTGTTTATGTTTTTTATTTTCCCCTTTTACCCTTTTTCCAACTTTGACTTAGTGTTTACTTATATTGATATTTTTGTACATATTTGTACAATTAATACTGAAGATTAATCAAAATGACAAAGATATTCCTTTATTGTTCAAAGTAGTCTTGGTATGATTTGATTGTTCTGAATATTTCATGTTTATCAATTATCTTTAACAAAGTTTTGGCCCCAAAGCTTTGGTCTAATGATAGGAGAGTAGCGCATGATATGTAGATTAGACCGCATGTCACAGGTCTAAACTCTAACATCACAAACACTTTTTTTTTGTATTTAAGAGTAGAAGGGCGGATCCATCACGTTTCAAAATATATGCCATTGGCCCTTAGGAATTTTTCGACTATATTGACTTTTTGTACAATTATTACTGATTAATCAAAGTGACAAAGCTATTATTTATTGTTCAAAGTAGCCTTGGTATGATTTGATTGTTTTGAATTTCATATTTATCTTTACTTATTATCACTAGCTCTAAAGTTTTGGTCTAATGATAGGGGTACACATAGTGTGAAAATTATGTACACGTCGCATGTCTAAATCCTATCACAAATAGAATTTAGGTATTTAAGTGAAGAAAAGTACAAATGTTAACATATTATCACGCCTAGTTTCAAAATATCCTTGGAAATTTCTCAGTTATGAAAGAAAAAATTAGTAAGCAATGACGTAGATCACAACGATTGGGAGATACACTAGATAAATCTCAAATCTATAAAATAAAAAAAAATATTCACAAAGTCATATTGGTGAAACTTTGAATGAAATTGAGAAAAACTTGAATGAAGAAAATGACTCTTCAATTTGCTCACTTTCTATGCATAATTTTCAATGCAATAAATAGAATATGAATTAATTGTATATTATTACAAAAGGAATGTCCTATTTCAAGTTCTTTTCAATTAGTCATACTCAGTACAGTTATGGAGTTTTTTGATAGCAACTAGTCATCATTTCAACACCCTTAGTACACATATTATCATTTACAAAAGAAGATTTTGTTGGAGACCTCAAAAGATGAATTCAGAGTTTTAAATTGGTGGATGAAATAACACGGTTGCATTACTCAATTCTTTAAGATAATGAGTGTGAACTTAATAAAGTACGATATTTTTTTATGTCTTTTATGCATGTATATAGTTCAAGTAGAAAAAAAGAAAGATCAGGTGCACGTCATCACATATGATGTGCTATATCGGCCCCATATCATGATTATGAAGTGCCACAATAATCATATTTAAAGTACTTCAGTGTGGATCATGGCATATCCAAAATGATATGAAGAATCGTGAAAAGAACTTAATTATAAAGGAATAGTTGATCAGAGTCACTTTGAAAAGAAAAGAGTAAACTCATCGATTTTCTCCAATTCAATCGGATTGTACCTATAATAGCAATAGTTATGAACCAAGAGCAAGTATCTTTTTATCAAAATGTCGTATTATTAGGCAATGGCATGGAAAATACATATAAAGTTATTAAACAACACGATCATGTTTCTACATCATTAACAGATAAAACTTGATAACTTTCTTCTTTTTTTAATTTCTAAAATGATTTTGGTATGGATCATACTATATCCAAAATGATACGAAATCGTGATAAAAACTTATAAAAAGCTAGTTTATGATTCGAGTTACTTCGAAAAGAAAAGAATTATAAATTTCTCCAATTTTCTTGAATTATACCTATAGTCGAAATAGAATGACATGATCATATTTTCTACATCATCAACATATAAAAATTTATTATACTTTTTCTTTTTCTACAATTACTTTTGGATGCATCATGGCATATCCAAAATAATATGACAAAATTGTGAAAAAATTATTAGAAGCTAGTTGATTAGAGTTACTTCAAAACGAAAAGAATAAACTCATCAAATTTCTCTAATTTTCTCAAATTGTACCTATCTTGAAATCACATTGTATCATCCTGTCGTATTATTAGACAATGACACGAAAAATACACATATAGTTATTAAATGGCACGATCATATTTTCTACATCCTCAATAGATAAAACTTATTATACTTTTCTTCTTTCTAAAATTACTTTTGCATGGATTATGGCATATCCAAAATGATATGACTAAATCGTGAAAAGAACTTATGAATAGTAAGTTGATTAGAATTACTTCAAAAAGAAAACAGTAAACTCATCAAATTTCTCCAATTTTCCCAAATTGTACCATATAAGTCAAAGTCATTGCATCATATTGTCTTGTTATTAGATAATGGCACGAAAAATATATATATAGTTATTAAATGACACGATCATATAATTTTCTACCTTATCAATAAATAGAACTTAGGATATTTTTTCTATTCAAAATTACTTTCGTATGGATCATGCCATATCCAAAATAATATGACAAAATCATGAAAAGAACTTATAAAGGGATAGTTGGTCAGAATTACTTCGAAAAGAAAAGAGTAAGCTTATCGAATTTCTTCAATTTTCTCGAATTGTACCTATAGTAGAAATAGTTATGACAAAGAGAGTGGCATGCCAATGAAGCAACCAAGATAAAGACATTTTGAAGAAGAAATCAATTAAATTTCTTAGCTAAGAATAATTGAAAGTGGTCCTAAAATATTGATTGGTAAACCAACTTGACAAATATATGAAAAAATTGTATATTAAACATGCATTTGAAAATAGATGGATAGGGTTTCTTCAAGAATAAACTATTTTTTTCTATAAACTTCACAATCTCATTTACTAAATTTTGACTCAATCATACTATAAAATTCTAAAAAAAAAAATTAGATTCAACTCCTATTTTTGTCGCACATGTGTCGACTCTTGCCTTCTTTAGAAACTTTTTTTGAACGTACGTGCATATTCAAAACTCATTAGTTTGATTAAGTTGAATTCACATTGAATAGTCTTAGAGTCTTCGTTGTCCATTAAGAAATAGGAAAACTTGAAGAGATGATAAAAAGAGAGAGTTTTACTTGTACTTTATGAAATGAAAAAGACCACTAGACGATTCTAAGAAGAATTAGGGTTTTCTACATTAATTTATTGGAAAAGCGAAATCAAGTTCATTAAGAAATCGTAAAATGCTCCTTAACAAAAAGTTCTTTATTTTCAGAGCTCGAACACGTAATCGAATCGAGGAGGCATGCCAATGACACAAAAATGTTGTTCATTTCAAGAGCATGAACCTGTGATCTTTGATTAACGAGGAGGCATGTCAATGACACAAAAATATTGTTCATTTCAAGAGCATGAACATGTGATCTTTGATTAACGAAGAAAGGATCCCAATTACGATATCTTTTAAAAAATTTAAAAAAATTGGCGTCGCCCAAACTCGAACCGGAGACCTTCAGTGTGTTAGACTGACGTGATAACCAACTACACCACGACACCAATTTCTCAACATTTTAGACATTTAGTCATATATAAATAAAACTACGCAGAAGGTGACAAGAATCCATTATATATTTTTAAAGTCACCTCTCATATTATAACAGTACATTTTCATTTACGAGTTCAACTCAATAGCTTTGACTCTAATTCTATATTTGTGTTTAAAAAAATCAATTAATATGTATAAATAATTTGAATGGAATACCTATCGATCCTCATAAATTGACATGTTTTATTCAGATCCCTTCTAAATTATTAGCGATCTTAATTATCTTCCTACTACGCCTTTGTATTTATAAATTTAAAATCCTAACTCCTTTACATATTGATGTCAGGGGCGGACCCACATAGAGTCCGCCGGGTGCTCGAGCACCCATTAATTTAGTACCAGACGTTATATATCTATGTAGAAATTAAGAAAAATTGG